>APFE031412541.1:31744-56989 GCA_000404065.3 Pinus taeda | reverse complement strand
CCTTCCACTAATTCACACCCCTTCCCTTTTGTCTCTCTTCTCACTAGTGCGAATTTTCATTTGGGTCGAATTTTCTCTCCTTGTGGTCCCCACTCTCCACTAAAGTTGTGATTTCCCTTTTCCCTCCTAAGCCCCAATGCCAAAATTTCCTCGTCTTCAAAAAATCGTCTCTAATGCGGCAAATCAAAATTGGGGATATTACAGTTCTCCCCACCAAAAATTGCTTGTCGTCGAGAAATTCTTGAACAAGTGCCCCCTCTGACTGTTGATCACCGCTATCACCATCAGTAATACGAGGGTCCCAAATGTGCCACTGAGTCACCCCTGATCTCTGCACTGTTTGGTAATGAAGGAATCCCTCGATACCCGGATCCCAAGCCATCCTGATGAATGTGAAGCACCCCTTAAACTGCTCACTATCCAGCAAGGTATAGGTACTAGAAGCCCTCTGCATACTATCAATAAGTAAATCATCATGATAATGTATGACTCTTTCCGACTCCCCATGAAGTTTTTCTGTCGACTAGTCCACCAACTACACTCCAAGAGTAAACTCTTGAAGATACAATCCAATCCCCATGGGAATTAAATCTCTACCGCATGGTCTTCTCATGATATCCTCTTGCTGATCAATTGACCATTCTAATGAAGTCCCCCATGCCATCAGCAAGTGACAAAAGCCCAATGGAAGATTTGAATGATCTCCCCGTGTGGTAGCCATCTCATCCCTCAAGGTCATTAAGTTGTCTAGTACTATGATGTCTGGGTCCCATGGTAGTCTCAGAAGGGTGCCACCACGCTGCCACTGTGCCACTATGGCTCTAATGGGAAGCCCATCGTGGGCACATTGTATCCTCCTCCCTTGAAACATGGTGGCGAAATACCGACGAAGATCAAGCTCATCATGTTCAGGTATCTCTATGATGTCAATATCTACCCATCCATCACTAATCCCGATCCTGAGCAGCGACTCAAAAAATGTGCCTCGCCGTACAATGGAGGCCTCAACGATCTCCCATGAGTCAACTCCAAAGTGAGCTAGATCACCCTCTGTCATGACCCTGCTCATCACGAAATGGAGTGACCTATTAGCCAAGTAAATCCTTGGATCCCATAACCAGATCCGTTGCAACATAGCACTGATGATTGTTGGAACCCTCCTGTTCCACATCTCTACTCCTTGCATGTAATCAATATATAGACTCTGCATATCATGAATCAACCTAGTGTACTCAAAACTTCCCTACGCCTGCCATACCACATTGTGAAATCTGTGATCCTACCTCCTGAAATCACACCCCAATACTGCTTGGAGCCTAAACATCCTCCTACAAGAGAGGTCATCCACCTGTTGGATATGTCCCCATGATACCTCTGAGTGCCTTGCCCAAAACGTGTAATGTATTCCCTTAGTGTGAATCCAAGAGTGGAACATACGCTATTGCTAAAACAACCCATGCACTCCCAAAACCTGTACCTGTCAGCTCGTGCCCTAACCCAATGCCACTGTTGAGGAGTCTCGTCCCTTGTGCGTTGAGTCCCATCCAAATATCTCAGGTGAGCTCCCTACACCTTGCTACTCGTGCACCGAGTGTCAAGGGACAAGAACCAAATCATATGTGCCTGCAAGCAATGTAGAAGAGGAAAAGGCATGTGAGTCCCCATGGATACCATCAAGTGTCATTCACCTGAATCCTTGTCGATCCTGGGTGAACTACAACCAAAGGTATGCCTAATGTACCCATCCATCATTCTCTTAGGAGGCAACGCTCCAAGAGCCTGTATCTTTGTACTCCTCGACATGCCATTGTACATCGTGACCTATCCCTGTACACCACTAGCTTTCCCTACCTGTTGTTGTATCATGCTATACTGTTGAGTGCTCCATATGCCCCAATTCATCCATCACTCCACTAACAAAACCAATGTGGTGTGAGTCGCTACCCCTACTCCATGGTGTAAATCCATGCACCAAGACACCCTTCCATACACCTCCATGATCACCTGGAAATCACTGCTCAAAGTTGTATACTCCTACACTCTACTGCAGGCCATGATCTAAATCTGAGACAGTATGCATTGGCTCGCACACTAATGTATCACCATCTCCACTGTCGCATCGCCATACCCTCTTATGCATGGGCCTTGCCTCCAAATACTCCCTAAGAGACACGAGAGATGAATCCCCCTATGTACTAGTGGCGATGTTGTGCTACTCCTCTGTGACCACTGTGCCCCACATAACTGGGGAGAACTCTCAGCCCCATACGAGGTACTGTCTGGTGGCCTGCCAATGCCACCTCCTCCTACAATCTCCAGCCAAAGTGTGCACATCATCCCGCAACCCTGTGTACAACCAACATAACTAGATAACCCATGGAGTCCCTTCACAAACTAAATAGCCCTTGGTGTTGACTGAAACTCCCATAGAAAATGCATGCGGTCGACCATTGGGTCAACTCTTCCACCGATGTGGTGGTCAATTTGCATATCTGGTAAATGATAGGTAGTCCCACCTGGATCCCAATGCCAGTCTAGGCTTCGGGAATCCCCAATGTCTGAAAGCTCCTACTAACCTTCACCCTGGTCTACTACCATCTCCATAATACTAGCCCACTCCACCGGGTACCAACTCAGAATCTCTCACCATCCAACCCCAAAAGAGAGATCAGACGCACTAACTCCCATAAACAGAACAAGCTCTCCATCGTGCAAATGTTGCACCCTGCGCAACATATGTCGCCTCATCTAACCATCCAGTTCAACACATAAAATCAGTTAAGGTGACTTTGTCTCTCCCTCTACAATGTGCAGATGCAACCTACTAGTGCTAAAAGCCCCATCTGTGTATGTCTGAAGAGGTCTGCTCCAATGCTCTAATGTGCACTCTAATTTGACCATTAGGGAATACAACCGTTCCCCAATGTGAGTCAGTTTGGTCGCCAACTCGGCACAAACTGCTCTCATGCCCTCTAGCTCCTGGTTCCATTGCAAAATAGTCTCTCGCACTATCATGACCTTCCTTTTCAATGCTAGAAGGTTGGCTTGGAACCGATGAAACTGTTGTTGGTGACCATCATCTAATACCACTGTATCTCCTGGAGCCTCATCGACCTCCTGTGAGCTGGTATCACCTAAAAACTCGAACACGACTCCAAACACCTCATCAATGGATACCTCAACAATGGATGGCACCTCCTCAACAGTGGATACATCTGTTTCTCCTAGCACCTTATCAATGGATGGCGCTATGAGTGTATGCTCTACTCTCTTCCCCAAGGTGTTAGCTAGAGAATTCAAAGGAATCTACAACAAGGGTGACTCCTGCATCATGCTAGGTGTATCTATGTACCCGTCACTAGGTACTATTTCAACATTGGATTGGGAATGACCTCCTGGTGTAGCAGGAAACAAAAATCCATAGCTCTAAGCTCAGCTGAAGCCGAATATATGGCAACTATCACAACTTCATGTGAAGCCATATGGCTTAGGAAATTGCTTGTGAATCTATTCAGGAGAAGGATGAAAGAGAACAATATTTTGTGTGATAATCAGAGTTGCATGAAGCTCTCTGAGAATCCAGTTTTTCATGATCCGTTGAAGCACATTGAAATCAAGTGTCTCTTTATCAGAGGCTGTGTCCAACGAGGGGCAGTACAATTAAGGCACGCCCCGACAGGAGAACAAGTGGCAGACATTCTCACCAAGGCTCTAGGAAGAACAAAGTTTGTTTATTTCAAGGAGAAGATGGGGTTGGTTAAGAATCCGTTTCAGTAGCAGAAGCGGATAGTATAGGGAGTTGCAGTGCAACAGTTAGCAGTGGTAGTGCTATGGGCAACATGATGCAGCATATTCAAAGGGAGTTGCAGTACAGATGTAGCAGTGACAGTTGCAATGTCATGGGTAGCAGTACAAGTTGCAGCAACGTAGTAGATGAGGGGTAGCAGGCCGAGCATGGGCAGCGTAGAGGACCGATGTCATGGATCAATGTGATGCTTCTATTTGGAAGCATTGTTAGAGCACATTCCTCGCTAAGGGGGAGTGTTGATTTTGGGTAGCATCAGATGTGATCTAGCTCCGAAATTTTGTAGAGGGGATAGAACACATGAGATCTCCAAGATCCAGAAAAAGTTTGGAGAAATTCCACACGAATGATGAGTTATTAAAATAATTAATATTTTTAATGGGGTTCCTATGTCTAAACTTAGGAAAATAAAAATATTAATGGGTATTAATAAAAATATGGGTGAAAAGCTTCTAAGAGACGAGGATCAAGTATGTTTTAATCTCAACCATTGATTAGGGACTTAATCTTGGTCGTTGATTCATCAACAGGAAAGGTATAATAGAAGACTTGAGAGTCATTTGGAGATACACCAGGCAAATACTCAGTAACCCGAGGGAAATCAATTCTCAAGGAGAAGGAGTTCGATTTCAGAGGGAGAGTTGCAGGGTGAAGGAAGAGGAGGGCATCAACATCAGTCAGAGACTGAGGAGGAGGTGACATAAAGCATCCTAGAGACAGTGCAGATGGAAGATTAGAGAGACAGCGCAGCTGGAGATGCAATCCTCATGCAGGCCTCACGCAGAAGTGACGCAGAGAAGGATAGAGGGTCTCCAAGGTGTCAGAACTTCTCCGGGTAGAGGAGGAAAATTGTCTCAGGTGTTTATCTCAGAAGTGTCTCAATATTCTATAGAATCATTCCTTGTAAAGAGATTGTTCTTGAATATTAATAAATAAACCATCATCCACTGTACCAGTTTTCTTGATTGGGGTTTTCTGGGGACAATTGTCCAGAAATAATTGTGTTGATGTGATTAATTATTTTGCTTGTATATCATTGTTATTTTCTCTATGCTATTATGTGATAACTACAGTAGAATTTATTTTAATGTTTACTTAAGGGTTTTGTAAATAACTTATTGTGGAAGATAAGTAGGAGAAATCAGTTACTGCAGTAGAATTTCATATTAGAAATTTTCACATTATTTTTGCAATGAACTCTGCAAACATCATTTGAGGCAAAACTATAAAATCACGACCTACAACAGTTTGTCATGAAACTATTTGTCAAAACACTTCGCTGAGAAATTCAACAAATTCAGGAAACAACAGCTTCATTATCATAGCTAAACATGGATCAAAACTTAATGAACTCCCTTAATAAACTAGCAACAGAAATCAGCAGATCCCTTTCCAAGGGGGTACTCACTTTGTTACAGCAAGAAAAACATCAAAAAAGGCATGAGTTGGGACACAAAATATTTGCACTTGGACAAATTTGAAGCACATGAGTGTCACATGGAAAATCCTTTCCAAACTAGATGAACTAGATGCACTCCTTTCCAAAGTGAACCAGTTAGAAGGGAAGAAACTAGTTTGGGATCTAGAACCAGCTATGCTTGCTTTCATAAAACACAAGTTCTTGAGGGAACTTTGTGAAGGGGTCAAACTTCTAGTTGCATCCTGTCTCAGTAGCATTATGAGGTTGACTGCACCTATACCTCCTTACAATGATGATGTTATGAGGAGAGTTTTCACACTTATAGTAGAGACATTTCAGGACTTGGACAATAGTGCAAGTTCTACCTTGGGGAAGAAGCTTGAGGTTCTATAAATCATGGTCATGCTTAGAACAAATGTTGCACAAAGCAGGAACGAAGCAGGGACGTTTTTTGGAAGCAGGGATACGGAAGCATCATTTCCAAAAAATCTAGGAAGTGAACGTCTACTATATATATATATTTCATTCATATTAAAAAAATATCCAAAATACCAAATTAGTTGTAGAAGACATGAAACCATGCATATTTTTACATAACTCAAGATTGATATGGCATCCATTGTACATCAACGATTAATTATTCCAGCATCAACTATCTAGAATCTAGATTCCTCTTCTCTTGTTTAGCCTTTGCCTCTACTTCAATTCTATAGGGATATTAGTCAACATTGCCTAATTTTTATCAAACAGATTAATCCAAGCCTTATGATATTGTAAAAAAAGCTTAACACGCCTAATCAATGATTTTGACTTGAGTGAAGGGTACATAATTGCTAAGGCCATGACAAAGGAGTTCAACAATCAACAACACCAACACTGGGGTACATATAGGGCTTGGTGCTCTTGATTAAATGCCAATCACATGCCCTCATACATGATATAATCCAATGAAACACCACAATCACATTGATCCTAAAAAATATTAAGCCTGTTGAATTTCGAATGGGATATGAAATTCTATTTTCTCCATCTAAGTCTGATGAGGTCGGAAGTTGGAACCACTCTCAAATATCCTGAGTCATTTAATGGTAATGTTAAAAATTTAAGTAAAAGGATGGAAATGAAAGATAAAAGAGAATGTCATTTTTACTTTAAGAATCTAGCATTACCATTAGTGAGCATCAAGGGGCACCTGGGGAGTGTTCGGAAAGCGTAGTTCCTCACACAACAGTTCGAAATTTCCAACAAAAAAAGCCCAACGGAACAAAGTGAACCATGCAACTTCTCTCGAATCTGCTTGCGATCTGTGGTGGATACACACCCAAACCTCCACAGATCCGCACCTAATCCTTTCTAGATCCGCAGATCGAGGTGACTTTGCATCTCTCTCTCCATTGTGCAAAGGTAGCCTATAAATGTTGTAAGCCTCATTTATCTTAATCCAAAGAGAGCCACTGTCTAGAAGTACTGCGACTTTGCTAATGGTCTGTGCATTTGTCTGCTCTAAATCGGTGGTTGGCCCAAAATATGACTGCTCGTCCTACTCCATCATGGGATCAACATGAGCCTCCAACTGTTCCTCCATAGACAACCAGACATGTAAGAGATGCTCACCAGTCAGCTATAGTTGGCTTTCGTCCTGAGGCTTTTTCATAGACGCACATGCCATTGTACCTATCGACTCCTCATCAACGGTGGAGATTTCTCCTGACACCTCATCAACTTGTGGTGTGCTACTGCTACCTGAAAACTCAGTCACATCCCTGGGTACCTCATCAATTGTCGGCATCTCATCAACAGGTGTATGCTCAACTATCCCCTTGCCAATTGTTATCTCTTAGAGGAAACCCTAGTTGCGGGAAAAAGCTCTAAAATAACCTCGAACCTCTTTGAGGATGAAAGTGATCAAGGGCTCAAAATTATGCTAAAAAATCAAAATGTCAGAATTTTATTAAACTTAGCTTCAGATTGAAAAGCTCATCATTCTGATTCCAACGGTGTGAACGACACTCAAATCTGAGCTTGTATGTAGAAGTTAGAGTAAGTCAAAGTTCAAGTTTCATTTGCCTACATGGCCTGATTGGATAACATGGCGTGGCAGGTCCTCCAGTGAATGAGGAGGTGCCAAGTGGCAGGCCGCCATTGGCCCCTGCATATCGCAAATCATAATCGTAGGTAGAAAGTTGATACAGAATTGGTCCCTGAGCAAAGAAGGGATGTGATGCGATAAATCGCAATCGCAGATCCATGAAGGGAAGACGTTTCAAAATCGGCCCCCAGCGAGTTCGAGTTGTGATGCAATATCGCAATCGCATATCGCAATAGGGCAGACTTGCATATTGTTACTCATGGTATCCCACCGATTGCAAAATGCAATAATTCCCAGATGCGGTGCCACTATAGGTTCCAGTTTATACTCCCGTCGGGTCTACTGTATTGCAATCGCAAATCATTTGCTTTTATTCACGGACCATAAGCTTGTAGCATTTGTCGATTGCAATTTGCAATAAGACTTGACCGACAGGTTATGGCTCGTCGTGCGATGAAATTTTCACCCAGTTAGCGGATTTTGGGGCTAATTTGATGGTTAGTGGCCGGAAAAGGGGAATTTGTTGAACAAATTGTGGGAGAACTGGGAGAGGTCATAACTTCTTCAGTTCTTATCCACATTGGATGCAAAAAGAGGCTAGATAGCCATTTTTGGGTATTTTGAACTCATTGAGATTGGTTTCAAAGGCATTTGAGCATCGTAAACACACGTTTGTTGTAATTTTGAGCATAATAGAGAGGCCCAAGCATTGGAAGCTGGACCAAGGAGACGTAGCCCAGGAGGGGTGAACTCTTCATCAAATCTTTGTGTTGTGTGTTGTATTTTGATGTTCTTTGTTGTTATTTTGCTGTTGTTCAGCATATGTTTTATGTTAAATTGTTTATAACATTTACATAAGAAACTCTCATGGGAATTAGTTAATTAAGCAAAAATGGTGAATCCTTAAGCACTTGATAAGCAAATGATAGGCATCTTGGGTTTTATTCTGAATGGAGAATTGGCACAACATTACTAATCTGCTCCACTTCAAATCAGAAAGTTGACCCTTCAACCTGGAGAGGGATCTCTCCCTAAACTCAACTACTCAAGGTCACTATAGTAGAAGGTTTGCAATTGAGTCCTATGGCCAGATTTATCTAAGAATGATTGAAATTTGGTTGGGCTATGTGAAAATACTACCATTGGGCATGAAATTTGGTTGGGCTATGTGAAAATACTACCATTGGGCATGAAATTTGGTTGGGCTATGTGAAAATACTACCATTGGGCATGGAGTCTAACCCAATCAGGTTTTATACAAATACAGTTTCGATGAGCAAAACTCAAAAGCAGGGTAGTAGTAATTCCTTTCACAATTAATTGATTTAGAGGAAGATGAAGGAAATTAATGTAAGGGTTAAGTGAACAAGAATTATTAATGCCTCAGAAATAAAAAAACAGGAACATAAAATATGAATCCCAATTTCATACATTCGGTTTTCTAGACATGAGGAAATATAAAACAAAGCAAAAGACAAACTGGGAAATACAACACAAGAATTTCTTTAACTAGTCATGAAGACTGTTTTCATTAATGATCTCCTAAAAAATACACAAGGATGCTATATCTCAAATAAACACCAACCCTTACTTCTTCTACTGGCTTTGCTTATATAAACAATACAATAACTGAAACAAGTTTGTAGCGTAAAAATAATTACAGTAATCCAATAATAGAAGTATAAATTTCTTAGGTACATGCATATAAAACTTTCCAAACCTATCTGCATCTAAAGATCATGTTGTTGCCAGAGTCATGGCTAGAGATAAGGATCAAAAAGTCGAATTTGGTGAGGTGGCATCCAAGTCAACAACTGTCCATGAGCTTTTTCCTCACAAAATCTTGAAAAATAGGGTCCAATGATCCCTTAGAAAATCCAAAATTGTGATAACTATTAGAAAACCGAGAGAGGTTTGTTTAAATGGGTCTGTTGTAGACAAAAACCTCTTTCGGTTTTGAAAACTTTGTTCTCATTTTTTTGAAAAGCGTGCCCAAAATTACTGTGTTGTACAAGAAAAAAACAAAGTTTTAACTGACCATTTTTACAGAAATGCATTGCTACTCTTATTGTCAGCGCAATTTCCCTTTTTTTTTTTTTTTTCAGACACGATAATGATGACACTCTCGTTGTCAACGCATTTTTTAAATTTTCAAAACTTCAGTAACGCTGACACTCTCGTTGTCAACGCATTTTTAAAATTTTCAAAACTTCAATAACGCTGACACTCATTGTCAACATTTTAAACATGTTTATTACAAATTGACGCTAACACTCCTGTTGTCAGCACTTTAAAAAATTATAGACTAAAAAATGTGATAATAGTTGGCTTCACGGAGATGTTGTCGATCATCGATGGCAGCAAGAACCCCATAGACCAAAAGCCTAATCCATTGGGAAGCTCCCAACCATTAACCCTACAACTTGTAAACTATACCACACTGACGTCCATAGTGAAACTGCAAACTGAAAACTACACTGCAATTTGAAAGCTGAAAATTACTTATCACAATCGAATCCACACTCGAACTCTGATTTCAACCTAAACACCAATCGCTGAAAACTAAAAACTGAAATGCCAAAATGAAAGGATGCTTCGTCTTGTGAGCTTATTTATGTACATTGTTCCTATTCTAACTAGTTGACTCTATCTTTCTTCAATTTATATGAAACTTCCAATGCAATGAATCTAACATCTAATTTGAAAACCATACTCCTTGATTATACTTGATTAAAAGAAAAACTTGACAATATAGTGATAGTTCAAAATAAACTTGATCTTCACATTGAAACCATTGTTGAAAATTTGCACTAAAAAACTCTTCAATATAAATGGCTACAGGATCATCAAAGTCATAGATGCCATATCTTTCTTAATCTTCAATGTATTATGTAATTTGATTATCATGGTTGAACTTTTCATGCATGTTTTCTATTTCAAATTCATAAATCCAAAACAGAAAATTCCCCACTGGCAATAACAAAGGGAAGCAATATGTCTTTTTGTTGTTGTTGAGAAGAAATTCCAAAAGAATGATCTTGATATGGAAAAATTTGTTGATTTTCGAAGATTACAAGCTCTATCTGAATTTCCTTGGAATACTCTTCTAAGAAATGAATCTTTTCTTCTAAGCAACATTTGCATTACTTTAATTAAGAGGACAAAAATGTAGAAAAAAGTTTATCCACTTCGCCATCAGTATACCAATCATTCCATTCTCTAAAACCTTGAATGGAAACATGATCTACTACAAATTCTTTTCTCTCCATCCATCTTTCCAAGTAAATAACCAAAAAGCTTTTTATGGATGTTATGGATTTCGCAGAAAAACATTCAATCCAATTTTTGCACTTCCTTGGAATGAATCATAAAATAATATCATGTATATATCTTCACACTTGACTTTAAGAACATCAGTAAAAGTCACGAAAAATTGAGATATGTTTCAAAGTCAAGCTCAAACCATCACCACTAAATTTTGGCCCATTTCTCAGAAAATATTCATCTTTGGGTAGATGATTAGGAAAACCAGGAATAACTGTAAAATCTAAACTTGCATACCTTAAAACAATAGCAGAAGCGTTTGAGTTCTTCATTGGCCTAGTGAAATAACCATTAAATCATTTGAGTTATGAATCCTTCTAACAATGGAGTCGCCATGGAAGCTTCTAACTCTGGATTCTTGAAAATGGAGTCACCAGAGCAAACACCTTGCAGCCAAAACTAATATACAAATCTTTGTTTTCCCTCAAAGATTTGATCTTACACAATAAAATCATTTGGGAAAAATATGACCCAAGTTAGATCCCCAACAATGGCGCCAAAATGTTATCTCTTAGAGGAAACCCTAGCTGCGGGAAAAACCTCTAAGGTAACCTCAAACCTCTTTGAGGTTGAAAGCTGGCCCTTCAACCTGGAGAGGGATCTCTCCCTAAACTCAACTACTCAAGGTCGCGGTAGTAGAAGGTTTGCCATTGAGTCTTATGGCTAGATTTATCGAAGAATGATTGAAATTTGGTTGGTCTATGTGAAAATACTACCATTGGGCATGGAGTCTAACCCAATCAGGTTTTATATAAACACAGTTTCGATGAGCAAAACACAAAAGAAGGGTAGCAGTGATTCCTTTGGCACTTAAGTGTTTTAGAGTAAGATGAAGGAAATCAATGTAAGGGTTAAGTGAACAACAATTATTATGAAAATTCTGAAACCTGGAATCCTACTGCAGCAACTGACAATATTTCATCTATTTGTTAAATTAATTAAACAAACTATTTGCAGTTTCCTATGGAAAATATTGAAACATATACATTGCAGCCTTCACAAAACAAATACTGCAGAAGAAAAATAAAAGTAGAAAATTAGAGAAATTCTAGCACACACATAAAGATATTGACACAGTTATTTTTGAACAATTGTCCCCGTAAAAATCCAGTGCGGGATAACTGATGCAACAAACGAGGGTTTCTTTTTAATCTTTCAGCAGTAATTCATGTACAAGAATTTGGACAGCAAGATGGAGGAAAAATACTACGAGAAATTTAGTAACAAATTTCACACTCTCCAGACCAACTCCCTAACCATGAGATGGACCCTCTGCCCATATGCTGGTGTCTCTACATCACTCTCTGTGCAATGCTCTAGTGGACTGCGTCTCTCCTCATGTTGTCGCTTCCTGAATTCATCCTGCACTTCTCGAACCACTGCGGATACCCTCTCTCTCTCTCTTACAACTAACCCTCTGGCTCTATCTCCTCTACTGAACTTCAGCCACTGAGAAAATCAATCTTCCTGGGCAACTGAGTAATTGTACTTGTGTGTTCTCCACCCATCGACTTCTTCTTATAATCTTTTATTGGAGCACGAAGAGCCAAGATTAAAACATAATCGATGGCTCATATTATTCCCTCGTCGGTCTGTGTGAGTTTCTAGAACATTCACACCTTAACTTAATTAATTCTAATTAATTAGTCGTATTCCCTAAGTTTAGACTTAGGAAAAATTTAAAACAACGACTAATAATCTAATTAAGTCATTTCTAGGTGGAATTTCTAGAAATGATTTCTGGGTTTTGGAGATCTCATGTATTCTAGCCTCTCCACAAAATTTCATGGCTAGAACACATCTGATGCTACAAAAACTAACACTCCCTCTTAGCGAGGAAAGTGTTCTAGCACTACAAGTGCTTCCACAACACACTATCCTTGCATCACCTCTTGTCATGCTGTTGATGCCTGGCTACTACTACCCATCAACTACTGCGCAACTCTGATATGCGTTGCATCTGTGCTGCTGCTGACCCTATTGTACTGCTTCCAACTACAACTACTCCTTCTCATTTGTTACTGCTACAACTGAGAATCCATCTGTTTCTGCTACTGAAACGGGTTCTCCACCATACCCATCTGTTCCCTGAACTGGATGAACTTAGCTCTCCCTAGAGATTTCGTGAGTATGTTTGCTACCTGATCTCCTGTAGGAATATACTGCAACTGGACTGCTCAACGCTAAACAAAGTCTCTGATGAAGTGACATCTGATATCAATGTTCTTCGACCTATCATGAAACACTGGATTCTAAAATTGTTTTATGCAACTCTGGTTATCACAGTAAACACTAGTCGCTCACATCTTCTTCCTGAAGAAACTCACGAACAACTTCCTAAGCCATATAGCTTCGCACGTAGCTGTGCTGGCTACCATAAATTCAACTTTTGTTGAGCTCAATGTTACTGAATTTTGCTACCTGCTGCACCACGGGACCATCCCTGATCCAAAACTGAAGCAATACTCGAAGGTACTTTTCCTGTCCACTGAACTACCTGCCCAATCTGCATTTGTGAAATCACATAATTTGACGTCATCTCCTCGAGTATATTTCAACCCATATCCAATTGTTCCACGCACATATCTAAGAATGTGCCAAGTTGCTGCCCAATGTACCCTTTTCGGTTCTACCATGAATTGACTAAGGGTATTGACAATGAAACAAATGTCTGGCCTAGTGTTAACCAGATACATGAACGACCCAATGAATTGTTTGTACAAGGTGGGGTTGACTTCCTTGTCCCCTGATGCATCTATCTTCTTCCAATTGATGACCATGGGCGTCATCATGGGTCGACAATCCCGCATTCTGAATCTCTTCAAAATATCCGTAGGATATCTCCCTTGCCCAAGGAAGGTCTCCCCATTCTTCTGCCATACTTCCAATCCTAGAAAATAGTGCATCAACCCCATATCTTTCATGTCAAATTTTGCTTCAAAGTTCCTTTTGCAGTCCTTTATGAGCTCTAATGATCCTGTCAAAAATAGGTCATCTACATACAAAACAAGAATAAGAGGCTCATTCTCCACCATCAAATAGTACAGATTGGGAACTGCATCATTCTTGATGAATCCCAACTGCTGCAAATAACTGACAATTCGACCATACCACGTCCTGGGTGCTTGTTTGAGCCTGCATACGACTTTCTTCAACCTACATCCATGAATGTACTTATCATGAGCTTCGAAGCCTTTAGGCTACTCTATATACACCTCTTCTTCTATCACCCCATTCAAGAATGTTGTCTCGATGTCCATCTGGTGAATCTCCCATCCCAACCGCGTTGCTAGGGATATAATGGATCTAATAGAGGTATATATGGCAACTGGGGCGAAGGTCTCCTCATAGTCTATCCCTTCTTTTTGTGCATACCCCTTCACCACGAATCTAGCCTTGTACTTCTCTACACTGCCATTTGCAGCGTACTTGATCTTGTAGATCCATCTGGAACCTACAATTGATTTGTCTTTTAGTCTAGGCACTACCTCCCAAACATCATTTGCCATGATAAAATTGTATTCTTCTACCATGGCATCCACCCACACCTGATGTTGTGCGGCTTCCTAAAAGATGGTTTCTGCGACTTGAGCTACCAAAGCTTGATATCTGTCAGGTTGCCTGCGTTGTCTCTTGTCTGTCCTAGGAGCTCCGACAAACTCCTCTGCATCCCTCAATGTTTGACGCACTTCCCTACTGGCTCTACCACTAGTGGTGGGAGGTTCAATCAGTTCCTCATGTTCTTGTTGCTCCATCTGCTGAGAACTCCATGGATCTCCTGTGACTATCCTCCTGCTTGTCCCACTTGTTTTCCCTGCTGCTGGACTAACGAAACTTCTCTTGACTGATCACCTGCAGACATTTCTCGAGATCTTCTGAAAGCTCTAACTTCCATGAACTTTACATCCTGCCTCACTACAATCTTCCTGCTACTAAGAATGTAGATCTTGTATGCCTTTGAGGTCTCGCTAAACCCTACGAGGAACCCCTTCTCTGTAGTCTGATCCAATTTACTGCGCTTTTCATCCGGTATGTGGCAGTAATCCACACTCCCGAATATCCTCAAATGACTTACTTCAGGCTTCTTTCCTGTGAAGACCCCCTCTGGTGTTTTCTTCCCCAATGCTCTATGAGGTGTTCTATTTTGAATGTACATTGTTGTATTGCATGCCTCTGCCCATAAAAATCTAGGCAAATCCTGGTCATACATCATAGCCATTACAACGCCAACTATGGTTTTGTTCGTTCACTCTGCTACTCGATTCGACTGAGGATTATATGGAGCTGCCCATTCTCTTTTGATGCCTTCCTTCGTGCAGACATCTCTGAAGTCTTTATCTGTGTATTCTCCACCATTATCTAAACGTAGCACCTTGATCTTTTTCCCTATCGCATTCTCTACGAGAGCCTTGAACTCTCTGAACCGATCAACGACCTCATCTTTGGTCTTTAAGAAATAGATCCAGGTCTTCCTAGAATGATCATCAATAAAGGTGACAAAATATTTGCCACCGCTAAGAGCTCTAGTGGTCATAGGGCCGCAAATATCTGAGTGTATCAATCCCAACACGCCATTTTCTCTACTGTCACTGCTAGGAAATGATGCCTTTGCATACTTCCCAAGTATGCACCCTCTACATACATCATCGTGCTTTGTACTAAGAACTGGAACTCACGTTATAGTTTCTCTAAGCATCCTAAGTGCTCCATTGTGTAAATGTCCCATCCTTCTGTGCCATAGTTCGTTCAGCTCCTTCCCACTGCTATTATCGTTGTCTATCAATGCCATTGGAGAATCAAGCTACAACCTATATAACCTGTTGCTCTCAGCTCCAATTTGTCTCACCTTCTTCCATCTAGAGTGTTTGACATACACTTTCATCCCCACGAAGTGTACATCGTACCCCTTGTCTTGTAACTAGGAAACTAAAATTAGGTTCACATCCAATCCTGGCACATGCAGTGCATTAGTAGCGTTGGTGCTGCTTCCTGTTTCTATCTGAAATTCTATGGTGCCTTGCCCTACTGGAGTACATTTAGTTTTGTTGCCCATAGTGATCTAGAATCTGCTCCTCCTGATAGCTAGAGAAATATTCTCTAACTCATGTCATATGAGCTGAAGCACCACTATCAATATACCAAACACCAGATGATGTCAAACTTGACAAGCATGCAAACTCATCCTCCAACCTGGAAGATTATTCTGAGGCTCCCTGATTGTTGATTCTATCCACGATTTTCTGTGTTATTTATCCTTTCCTTCCTAACATTGATTTTGCTACTGCAAAATACTACGTCCCAGCTGAAAATCTACTCTGCAAAGAAATACTGCTACCCCCTCTGCCTTTGGCAATCCTCAATCCTGAAAATATAATTTTTCCGTCAACTCTCTTAGAGAAATAGACTTTTCCTCAAAAATTCACCCTCCTGGCCAAGGGGACTGCACAGCCTCTGGGCTTTAGAGCACCTGCTTACACAGTGCTACAAAGCTCCTTCTCCTCTTTGCAACTGAGCTCTCTGGCTTCTATCTAAGCTATGATACCATGTGAAAATTTCGAAACGCGGAATCCTACTGCAAAAACTTATAATAATTCTTATATTTGTTAAATTAATTAAACAAACTATTTGCAGTTTCCTATGGAAACTATGGCAACATATACACTACAGCCTTCACAAAATAGATACTGCGGAAGAAAAATAAATGCTGAAAAATTAGAGAAATTCTAGCACACACATAAAGATATTGACACAGTTATTTTTGGACAATTGTCCCCGGAAAAACCCAATGCGGGAAAACCGGTGCAACAGATGGGGGTTTCTTTATTAATCTTTCAGCAATAATTCATGTACAAGAATTCAGATAGCAAGAGAAAGGAAAAATATAGAGAGAAATTTAGCAACAAATTTCTCACTCTCCACAGCAACTCCCTGACCCCGAGATGTACCCTCTGCCCATATGTTGGTGTCTCTACGTCACCCTCTGCGCAGTGCCCTAGTGGACTGTGTCTCTCCTCACGCTGTCTCTTCTTGAATTTACCCATTGAGAAAATCGATCTCCCTGAGCAACTAAGTAACTGCACTTGTGTGTTCTCCATCTACCCATCGACTTATTCTTATAATCTTTTGTTGGAGCACCAACAAAAAAGATTAAAATATAATCAATGGTCTAGATTATTTCCCTATCGATCTCCGTGAGTTTCTAGAACATTCACTCCTTAACTTAATTAATTCTAATATTCCCTAAGTTTAGACTAAGGAAATATTTAAAAAAATGACTAATAATCTAATTAAGTCATTTCTAGGTGGAATTTCCAAAAACGATTTCAGGGTTTTGGAAATCTCATGTATTCTATCCTCTCAACAAAATTTCATGGCTAGAACACATTCGCTGCTACAAAAAAAACAAATATTAATGCCTAAGAAATAAAGAAATAGGAGCATAAAATATGAATCCCAATCTCATGCAGTGAATTTTTGACAAGAGGAAATATAAAACAAAGCAAAAGACAAAAAGGGAAATACAACACAAGAATTTCTGTAAATGCTCATGAAGATTGTTTTCATTAATGACCTGCTAAAAAATACACAAGGATGTTATATCTCAATTTTCAAATAAATGCCAACCCTTACTTCTTCTATTGTCTTTGCTTATATAAACAATACAATAACTTAAACAGGTTTCTAGCTCAAAAATAATTACAATAATCCAATAATAAAAGTATAATTTTCCAAACTTATCTGTATCTAAAGATCATACTGTTGTTGGAGTCATGGATGGAGATAAGGATCAGCAAGTTGACTTTGGTGAGGTGGCATCCAAGTCAACAATTGTCCATGAGCTTTTTCCTCATGAAATCCTAAAAAATAGGGTCCAGTGATCCCTTCTTAAATCCAAAAAAGTGATAGCTATTAGAAAACCGAGAGAGGTTTTCTTAAATGGGTCCATTTAGAACAAAAACCTCTTTCGGTTTTGAGAACTTCGTTCTAATTTGTTTGGAAAGCGTGCCCGAAATAACTGTGTTGTACAGGAAAAACAAAGTTTTCACTAACCATTTTTACAGAAATGCGTTGTTACTCCCGTTGTCAACACAATTTCCCTTTCTTTTTTTTTAAGACACACGATAATGCTGACACTCCCATTGTCAGTGCATTTTTTAAATTTTCAAAACATCAGTAACGCTGACACTCCCGTTGTCAGTGTTTTAAACCTATTTATTGCAAATTTATGCTGACACCCTCGTTGTTAGCACTTTAAAAAATTATATACTAAAAATGTGATAACAACAACCATGGCCCCTTCAACTACCTTTTCATTTTTTTCCCTAATCCTCCTCATCATACCTGCATAATTCCATTGAATTCCCATTGATTTGTGCACATCTCTTAGTTCATAGAACTCCCAAAGAGAGAGGGATGCATGAATGCCATGTCCCAATGATTGGTATGCCCTCCAATTTGCTGCCAATGACTCCACATCAGTTGCAATCATGTCTTTGTTGATTTCTGGTAGCATCGGATGTGCTCTAAGCCTCAAAATTTGTAGGGAGGCTTGGACACATGCATTCCACAATACCTGGAAATTGTTTTGGGAAATTCCACACGGAGACAGTTTTATTAAAATAATTAATTATTTTTAATGGGTTCCTAAGTCTAAACTTAGGAAATTAAAATAATTAAAGGTTCTTAATCTAACTGTGGGTGAAACATCTAGAAGAATACGAAGATCGAGTCCAAATAATCTGAGCCATTGATTAGATTCTAATATGGGCCATTGATTACTCAACTGGAGGATTATAAGAAGGACATCGATGGGCATTTGGAAAACACATTGAGGGAGATCAGAGATCGAATTTCTGAAGAGAGCAGCACAATAGTTTCCAGAGAGAGATTCGAAGTGATTTCTGGCAATGAGGGGCAAGGATAGTATCCAGAGGGAGGTTTCCCTGGGCTGGAGAGTACAAGGCAGAGAGGGCAGAGAGACGTCCAGAAAGGTTGCTGCAGGGCCACGTAGAGGTATGTTGTGGCAACGTAGAGCTTCAGAGGGAGATCAAAATTCTATTGAGGAAGTCGAGTTCTAGAGCCAGAAGCTGGGGTGTGAGATCAGGAGGCCTGAGAGCTGAAATTTCCAGTCAGTAGAGGATCAGAATGAGGTGCAGCGCAGCCCAGCTGCAGTGGTTGTGTAGGCTTGATGCAGAACTGCGCAGAGGTAGCGCAAAGGCTCATCTCCAGTGCAGATCAATATCGATTCTTCCAGTGACAGGGTTAGATCATCTCACTATTATTTTTGTCCAGTTTCTCTCTATATCGAATATTCAGTCAAGCATCAAACGAATTGTACTCAGATTTACTACTACTTAATAATACAAACCCTTAGCCATTGCATCGGTTTTTCCACTCTAGGTTTTTCCAGGGACATTTGACCAAAAATAACAGTGTAGATGTGTGTGATGTTTATTTCTCTCCTGTGCTATATTTAGTTTCCGCAGTTTTTATTTGTGTAGGCTGTTGTTATGTAAAAATTAGTTAGTTATAGATTATTAGGCAAAGGGCATGATCAAAGATCATGCCCGTTCACCAAGAGGCACCTAAGGCAGTATATAGCTAGGGCCTCTCACAAAATGGAATCATCATATATTCAATTATTCATAAAATATTTTATCATGGTTGTCAATAGCTAATTTTTGTGCTTCATTTGGTATCAGAGTGAGTTCGCTCCTCGGGCTCTATTGATCTGTTGCCATCGATTTCCTCACCCTCAGCCGCGTCGACCTTCCATCTCATCACATTCACATTTTACGCCCACATATTCTGCTCCACCACACTGCCCATACAATCCATGCTGCTATCGTCGTACTTTGTAAACACACTCAGCCGCATTGAGAGTTCCGTGACCTTCGCTTCTCCATCCTCCACTAGCGTGGTCCACCACCGAAACCCTCGACCCCTGTGATTGCCAACCAACCGTCCCTCTACCGCAATCCCCAACGCAGTTGTCTTTTACTTTGGTTGAAATAGAGTCAACCACAAACGGGTTCATTGAGTTGCGACGGTTCACTGGGTTGTAATTAGTCGTAATTATCCACGGAGATTAAAACTATATATCATAACATATATTATACACGATATATATAATTTATTTATAAAAATATAGTTTTAAAACTATAACAATATAAATATAAAATTTAATTAATTTAATTTAATTATTTAAGCTGGCGGACAAATATACACCCCCACAAACTTGTTCAATGTCGTTAATGTCAATGCCCAATTTTAGTAAAAAATTGATTGACTTGGAGAATAGGATTACTAGCCACTCCGATGATTTCAACAAAAAATTAGTCGATCTTGAGAGTAAATTTATCGGGCATTCCGATGATATCAAGAAACTTCAGGATACGACAAATCGGATAGAATTACAGCTTGGGAAGAACCAGATCCAATCCGAAATGAATCATAATCAAACATTAGCATTGCTAAACACCTTGTGTGGAAGGACGAAGGTTACACCCGAACAACTATTCCAAGATGATGGAGGTAATCAAGAGTACAATTCATCAGATTCAACAAAGTCAGCAGATTCTCACGAAAAAGCGGAATCTCCAAAAAAATCAGCCACACCCCATCAAGGAAATAATAACGCGACTTTTTCAAATAAGCAACTCTGGGATGCCTTCAACAATCAACACCCTTTTTTCGCTCCACCGTTAGCAACATATCAACGAAAGGCAAAAGTTGAGATGCCTAAATTTGATGGGAACGAAAAATGCAGTGTTGCGTGGTTGAATAAAGTAGAAGAATACTTTGAGATTTACGACATCGACAATGATGATGAAAAGATTAGGCATGCTTCCATGAAAATGGAAGGAAAAGCATATAATTGGTATATGTGGAGGAAGAAGATGACAATCGTAATCAGCTGGAGAAAATTTAAAGATGCATTCTTTAAAAGATTCCAAGGTGTAAGGGAAGAAGAGTTCTTTTCAACACTCATCAAATTACGACAAAAAGGAAGTGTGGATGAGTACACTCGAGAATGGGAGACTTTAGTAACACGAGTACCTGGGTTATCAGAATCTCGTCTAATTCAATAATACATCTCTGAACTTAAAACTCATCTACAAGTAGAACTTGACCTTCATGACATTACGTCAATAGAAGTAGCAAGACAAAAAGCAAAAACTTTTGAAAAGAAATTTGAACAAATACTGTGGTCAAAACCGGAAAAAGTATATTCGAGACGAAGAATGCCCCAGTCTGTGGATTCAAATAATATGAGATATGTTCCACCACATCATCGTGAAGGTGAAAAATCTAATGTGGAAATACAAAGGATAAAATAACGCAAATGCAAAGGCTGTGGTGAGAAGTTGGACCCTAAACATAGGTGTGCTAAAGGAAAAGAGTCAAAAAACCTATATAACTATGAAGCAACTAATGACTCAAATAGTGAGGATTCTGACATAGAAGAAACAGAAGATACCGCAGAATTCTCTCCAGAATTAGATGATGGAAGTATTCCGCGAGTGTCATTATCAGCTATGACAGGTATATCACAACTTCAGACTCTAAAATTGAAAGGACATATAAAGAAGAACAGTGTAGTGGCAAAGAGAATCAAAATTTTCTCATTTCCCTTACCAAACATGAAGGTAATGGTAGCTGATAGTAAGAAGATTGAAAAGGTAGGGAAATGCCATAAGGTCAAATTGCAGATTCAAGACTTTAATTTAGAAACTTCGTTCTTCACTATACCATTAGGTGGAGTAGATGTGGCCCTAGGTATCAATGGCTACAAACTCTTGGCACTTACGCTACCAACCATCAAGTACAGTTCATAAGATTTAACTGGGGAGGCGAGACATACAAATTACACAGATTCCAAGCACCAGAGAATCAAATTGTATCATCATCTCAGATGATGAAGATGATTCGAAGAGGAGCACCCACTTATGTAGTACAATGTCACCAATTAGAAATGTTATCTACAAATATGATCAGTGAAGAGTCACCAGAGGTACAAGATCTAATTCAGAAGCATGAAAAGGTATTTCGAGACCTGCCTATGAAAATGCCTCCTAACAGAGAAATTGAGCATACAATAGAAGTCAAAGCAGGGTCAGACCCCGCCAACATCACGCCGTATCGATGTCCACATCACTAAAAGACGAAAATTGAGAGATTAATCCAAGACCTTTTAAAGTGTGGGATCATCTCGAAAAGTAAAAGTTTGTATTCTACTCCAGTGGTATTGGTAAGGAAGAAGGATGGTTCATTTAGCTATGCATTGACTATAGAGGATTAAACAAAATAACAGTTAAAAACAAATTCCCAATCCCCTTTATCGACGAAATGTTGGATGAGCTACATGGCGCAAAATACTTTTCAAAATTGGACTTACGGTCAGGGTATTACCAAATCAAAATCAGGTTGGAAGACATACCAAAAATCGCATTCCGAACACACGAAGGTCACTATGAATTTAAATTAATGTCGTTTGGGTTAACCAATGCACCAACAACGTTCCAAGCCACTATAAACGAATTATTTCGTCCATATCTTAGGAAGTTTGTATTAGTATTCTTTGACGATATTTTAATTTACAACAAAACTTGGAAGGAGCACTTACAACATTTGGATAAAGTTCTTACACTACTAAAAGAGCATCAATTCTATGCAAAAAAATCCAAATGCACCTTTGGAAAGAAAGAAGTAAAATACCTCGGATACGTTATATCCCAAGAAGGCATAAAATTGGACCCTAATAAAATCAAAGCTATAAAGGAATGGACCAAGTCGGTTAATATATCCAAGCTAAGAGGGTTCTTAGAATTGACTGGATATTACCGAAGATTTATTAAAAACTACGCACATATAACGACACCTCTGACAAACCTTTTAAAGAAGAATTCATTTCAATGGGATGAGGAAGCAGGAAGGTGTTTTGAAGAACTGAAGGAAGTTATGTCTAATGCCCCAGTATTAGCAACTCCAGATTTCTCTAAACCATTTATCATCGAGTGTGATGCTTCCAGATTCGGTATAGGTGCAGTGTTAATGCAAGAAAGGCATCCAATAGCTTTTGAAAGCAGGAAGCTCAATAAAAGAGAATGTCTCAAGTCCACATACAACAAGGAAATGCTCGCTATTATGCGCGCACTGGCTAAGTGGAGACGATATCTTTTGGGGAGTAAGTTCTCCATTCGAATAGACCATAACGGTCTCCAACACCTCCTTCAACAAAAAACACTTTTCAAAGAACAACAAAAATGGATTGAAAAAATTGTTGCCTTTAACATGGAAATACTACATAAAAGGGGAAAAGACAATGTAGTAGCAGATGCCTTGTCTAGAATGGAAGAATGATATTCTATGGTACAAAGGAAGAATCTATCTGAATGCAAACTCCAAGTTTAAATCCGAGACACTCAAGGAGTCACATGATTCATCATCAACCGGACATGTAGGATTCTTTAAAACTTACTACAATACATGTCAATCATTCTTTTGGAAAGGGATGAGTTGCGATATTCAGAAGTATGTAGCAGAATGTGACACATGTCAAAGAAATAAAAGTGAAAATATTATGACACCTGGATTACTTCACCCCTTAAACATTCTGAATCAGAAATGGGAAGAAATATCGATGGACTTTATTGAAGGATTACCCGTATCTAAAGGCAAGGACAAGATTTTCGTAGTGGTTGACAAACTCACCGAATATGCTCACTTTATGGCAATAAAGAAAATCATACTCAGCTAAACAAATCGCTGAAATATTTTGCAAAAATATATATAAATTACATGGTTTTCCGAAAGTCATTGTGAGTGATAGAGATGCCAAATTCAAGGGTAATTTCTGGAAGGAATTGTTCAACCACATAGGAACCTACCTAAATATGAGTTCCACTTATCAACCTATAATAGATGGACAAACAAAGGTTGTCAATAAATGTTTGGAGGCCTACCTACATTGCTACGCTACAAAAAAACAAAATAAGTGAGCTCAATGGTTGCATCTCACTAAGTGGTGGTATAATTCTACTTATCACACGTTAGCAAAAATGACACCATTCCAAGCTTTGTATGGATATAAACCCCCAAAATGGAAGGATCTAGTTACTGTCCAGACAAATCTACCTGTTGTTAAAAACCAACTCGAAGAAACCCAAAAAATCGTCCAAACCCTAAAAGAAAATTTGAATAATGCACGGAACCGTATGAAGCAACAAGTAGACCGAAATAGAACCGAAAGAGAATTTGAAGTCGGAGAATGGGTATTTGTCAAGCTCTAGCCATACAAACAGTTGTCCTTGAAACAAAATGAAAAAAATAAATTGGCGCTGAAGTTCTGTGGATCATATCAGATCAATAAAAAGATCAGCCAAGTTGCATATAGTTTAAGCCTTCTAGAGAAAAGTCGTGTTCACAACGTCTTCCATGTCTCCTGCCTAAAAAGGGCACTGGGCGACCATCAATCAGCGCAAACAACACTTCCATCTCTAGATGATGAAAGAAGGGTCATTCTAGAACCAGAAGGTATCTTATCTACTAGAGAAAGCAAGCTTTGATCTCGTGCAATCAAGGAATACTCGATCAAGTGGAAGGACTTACCAAAAGAAGAAGCTTCATGGGAGACTGAAGCGTTTCTTCAGCAACATCCGTCGTTATGTATGCTTTGAGGACAAAGCATTCTTTTGAGAGGAAGGCAATGTTATGTAAAAATTAGTTAGTTATAGATTATTAGACAAAGGGCATGATCAAAGATCATGTTCACCAAGAGGCACCTAGGGAGGTATATAGCCAGGGCCTCTCACAAAATGTAATCATCATATATTCAATTATTAATAAAATATTTTATCATAGCTGTCAATAGCTAATTTTTGTGCTTCAGTTGCAGTGCATTGAATTTGATATTTGTCGTAGCACACAGCAAGTAAATTGGTTAATCGAATTAACATTTAGAAGAATTAACATCAGTCATTGCAGTAGGAATCGGATAACCGATTTTTCACATGGTATCAAAGCACATATCGTGAGAAGAAGAGCTCAGAAGCAGAAGCGAAGAGGAGTTCGAAAATACTGCAGAGGCAAAAATTTGAAACCCCAGCAAGCAGCACAGTCCTTGGGCCAGAAGGTCAAAATTTTGAGGAGAAATCGATTTCTCTGAGTGAGTCGACAGAGAAATTCGATCTCCAAATTGAAGCTTTCCAGAGGAAGAATGGAGCAACGTATTCTTCCTTACAGAGCAAATCTTCAGCCGAGATGCAGAGTTGCTGGCAGAATGGCATCGGTGGGAGAGAAGGAGACACACTAGAGGAAATTTATTCCTCAAAGAATTCCTAGCTAGGGAATTTGATTTCTCTATTGTTGAGCGATAGCAGAGAGGAGTTGATCTACTAACTCCAACAAGGAGTGTGTAGGCCAACCCAGTGTTGCGCAGAGGAGAGAGAACACAATTCGACATTTTCGTTGGCAGATATGGCAGCTAGTGGGTTATGAGGTCAAAATCGATTGGATGGTGCATCCAACTATGTGATACGGAAGGCAAGGATCTCATGCCTTCTGGATGAGCACGAGCTCAAAACCTATGTTGACAGTGTGGTAGTT
>APFE031412530.1:197163-240080 GCA_000404065.3 Pinus taeda | reverse complement strand
TCCTCCATTTGCAACCATCACTTGACACTCTGGTGCTGGATATAAGAAGCAATTCAATCCTTTTGCTACCTTACAATGAATAAAATTGTGGGTACTTCCTGAATCAATCAACACTATTACCTTTTTCTTCTTGATTTGTCCTTCTATCTTGATGGTTGGAGGAGTGGTAATTCCCGCCAATGCATTACAAGATATGGTCGGATTCATTTGTTCTTCATCTAGGCTTTGTTCCTAGAGTATATCAATCTTCTTTTGACCTTTCTTTTCTCCTTTTCTTCTCCTCTTCACAATCTATGTAGAATAATTTTCTTCTCAGCACACTTATGACCTTTAGTGTATTTGCTATCACAGCTGTAACAAAGCCCTTTTGCTCTTTTTTCTTCCAATTGTTGTGGTGTCAACCTTATAGGTTGTGGAAGACTAGGGGCAACAACACTTCCATCTTTATAGTTGTGAGTGGCATGCTTCCTGGTTGCCATAATTTTGCTTTCCAATTTTCTTGCTAACCTGAA
This sequence comes from Pinus taeda, assembly GCA_000404065.3. Lineage (NCBI taxonomy): Eukaryota > Viridiplantae > Streptophyta > Pinopsida > Pinales > Pinaceae > Pinus > Pinus taeda. The sequence goes on along the minus strand of APFE031412530.1, from coordinate 239,568 downwards.
TGCCTTCTCTAATGAATCAGGTTCCCAAAGGCAAACATCATGTTGGATATATTATATTTTAAAGTCCCTATGAACACATCAATCCTATGCTCCTCTGGAATATTTTTTACCCTTATGTTCGATTTTTGGAACTCCTCAATGTGCTCCATTATTGAACCCTTTTGTTTGAGACTTATCAATTGGCTAAAAAAAGTGTTGCTTTTTGTATCCTCATAATGTGCTATCAATTCTTCCATAAAAATTTCCCAAGTGATAAATTTTTTATGAGAGCAAAGCCATTGATACCATACAAACTGATTTGGTTCCAAATATAAAGTTGCCATACGTACCTTTTGTGCGTTTTGCACATTATTGAGATCAAAAAATTGCTCCATCTATAATATCCATGTTGCGGGATCCTTGCCATCAAACTTCCTCATATCGATTTTTGGAATATGGTGGGTCTTCGATCCAACATTAGAGTCTATGGAATCATGATTAACATTTCTTTTGTTCTCATCATGAGTTTCCTTTACTACCCTTTCACCATTAGTGACCCTTTCTTGTAGCAACTTATTCATATTTATCTTCAATTCTTCCATGTCTGTCTTCAAATCGTCCATCTTCATCTGCTTCCACGTCATTCATCTTAGCTTCTACACCTTTCTTTAAACAATCCATCTTAGATTCTATTCCTTTTTGTGCAAGTGACACTTGTTGCGCTTGGTCTCGTAATTTTGATATATCATGTTGCATTTCTTCCTCTTCTTCATGAGTCATGCTAGAGATTTCAGGTTGCCTACTAGGTGTTTCCATTTTCTTTCTTTGGGGCATAAATTACTGATAATAATGCTTCATTATGCCCTTTGAATTCCTTCAAAATAATTTTTCAAACCAAGCTTAAGCAAACATTTAAAAAAATATACACACCTTTTTTCACTTTGTAGGAGCTCGATATTGCCTCTAATGTCTCTCTGTAATTTCGGATCCTCTAGTTCTAAAATTGCGAACTACTGTAGCCCTCTGTGTCCTCTTTCCAATGCCACCAGTCTGATCCCAATTGGATTCTCCAATGAAGAGTTATGCAAAATCTCCCACAGTGATCTGATTATAGACTAATTCAGTAGAGCGAACTTGTACGATGTGCCACGTGTCCCTGTTTTGACCTTTGGCTCTGAAAAATATATAAAACAAACTACAGCCCGTCCTCTTTCTGCACTGTTTGACGAAATTTCAATCTGATGCTCAGGGAGAACATTATGATGATTTTCCCCAGGTCACTTGTTTTGAATGTAATTCAGGATTCTGCAAAAGGACCAACTTCCTCAGTTCATATCTCTGAAAATATAGTGCGAAAAGCTCTAAAATTCGGACCTGAGATTCAATGCGATGTCTTCTCAAATGGGTTTTTTTTTAGCTTCTGAAACATCGCAAAAAAAATGTTACAGCGAAAATTCCACGATGACCTGTTTGGAGTAGCAAAACCCTAAAATCCAAAGTTCTGATACCAAATGTTATGAAACCAGCTCAAGAAAAGATAGAAAAGATAGATCAACGCCTTAGAATTCAGCCTCTTCGAAGGGGAAACCTCGTTTACATTACATAAATGAACAATTCTTGGATAATTCAAATGATAAAACCTCCTTTTTATATATAGGAGTCTAAGGAGTCACAATATAACCCAGCCGACTTAACAATAATAATATAAACCCACAAAAATAACAATAGAGGGATTCTATGGGGCACATTAATAACAATATGGGGACAATAGGGGCACGACAATATTAATAAGGGGTACAAATACAATAGTAATGGGGTAATCACTAGTATTATAGGGACCCAACAATATTTCAATTTAAATCCTCTTTTCATAGTGAACTCAAACATAGAATTTCCAGAGAAATAAGACGCATTATCGAAAACAAGAGTGTTTGGGACACCAAACCTGGTAATAATGAATTGATCTATAAACTCTATAATTACTTCAGAGTTTGTTATCTTCAAAGGAATTGCTTCAACCCACTTAGTAAAGTAATTAGTAGCAGTAAGGATATACTTATGTTGTTTGGATGACTGTGGAGTGATTTCCCCAATGATATCCAATCCCCATTGCTCGAAAGGCTGTTCAATGTTGACTGGCTGCAAAGGGAAAGCTGGTTTTCTTTGTCTTCCACTGGAGATTTGACAACTTCGGCATTTCCTTACGTATTCGTCAGTATCTCTGAATAAGGTGGGCCAATAATATCCAACATGAATGATTTTGTGGGATGTTGTATCAGCTCCAAAATGTCCTCCTGCTGGTCCGTCATGTAGCTCCTGCAAAAATTTTTGTGCTTCACGTTTTTCTAGGCATCTTAATAAAATTGAATCATGATTCTGCCTAAAAGGTACATCATCTACAATTATGAAGTTTTTAGCTTTTAATCTAATGGCACGTTTGTTTTTATAGGAAAAATTAGAAGGTGCATATCCATTTTTTAAATAGAAAATTAAATCTACATATTGTGATTCAGGATCAGTGATACTTATCTGATTGATTTCTTCAGTGTGTTTTGTACCTTCTGATTCTTGAATATTGGATGCTCCTGCTAATAACCTGCAAAAACCTTGGCCTCTGACAATCTTCGCTGGCTTGATTTCCAAGTCATATTCTTGTAATGCTGTGACCCAATTTTCCCTTTTTTCTCCTAATTCCCTTTGAATTAGCAATTGTCTTACTGCTAAAAAGGAACTATAACTTTTGTGCGAGCTTTTAAAAGGAAGGGTCTATAGTGTTTGACAACTTTGTACACAACAAAGGCTTGCTTTTCAACTTTTTAATAATTAAGTTCAGCACCTTGAAGGTTCGAACTATAAAATGAAATTGGTGCCTCCAAGTTTTGATCATTAATCTGAGTCAGCACTGTTGCATAAGACGAGATGGATGCCAGAGTATACAGTATGAAATGATTTGAAAAATTGGGAGTGCTTAAAGCAGGGGAATTAATTATTGATTGTTTGATAGATTCAAACGCCTCTTTTTCTGCAGATCCCCATCTAAAAACCAAATTTTTCTTAATCATTGTTTGCAATGGTAAAATAATCTGGGAAAAATCTGGAACGAATCTTTTAACAAAGTTATTTTGACCCAAAAATGACTACATGGATTTTTTGTTATGAGGGAATGGAAGATTAGAAATCTCTTTAATTCTATCTAGATCAATATAAATACCATCTTTGGAAACAATGAAGCCCAAGAGCTTTCCTTGATTAAGAGCGAAAAAAGGACTTTTTTGGATTGAGTGAGATGCCATACCTTCTGCAGCGTTCAAAGATTTGACTTAAATCATGTAAATGATTAGACATTTTCTTGGAAAATACAGTAATATCATCTAAACAGACAACTACTATTTTATTGATCAATCCTTTGAATGCTATATCAATTGCTCTTTGGAATGTAGCTCCTGCATTGATAAGTCCAAGAGGCATTTTTTGGTAAGCATAAGTTCCCCATTTAGTTCTGAAGGTAGTTTTAAGCCTGTCATCAGGATGGACCAAAATCTGGTTATATCCTGAAAAACCATCTAAAAAGAAAATTAACTCAGAACCAGCTATTGAATGGAGTATCTGCTCCATGGTAGGTAATGGAAAGTTATTTTTTGGCTTGCTTTAATAAGATTTCTGAAATCTATGCAAATCCTGATGTCACCATTTTTCTTTCTAACAGGCACCATATTGGAGACCCAGTTTAAATGTCGAATAGGAAAAATGATCTTAGCCTTCAAGAATTTATTTAGTTCGGATTTTATTTGACTCTCTAAGTTAGGATGGATTTTCCTTAACTTTTGTTGGACTGGTTTTTGTTCAGAAATCATTGGAATAGTATGCTAAATGACCGATGCATCGTATGTTTTTAAATCATCATATTTCCAAGTGAAGACATATTTATTTTTTCGTAATAACCTAATGAATGATGTTCTTTCTTCCAAAGAAAGTCCTAATCCCAAATTGATGTTTTGAGGGTTTTCCTCAGTACCTAGGTTTATCAATTCAAATCTTAAAGTGGAACTTTGGAGCTTTGAATTGGTTACCTGTTTAAACATGTCTTTAATATCATAGAGATCTTCTAGCTTAACCACTGGTTTTGGTATCGAGTTTTCTTCCTACTTTTCCTTCATTTGAAGGTCATGATTACTTTCATCAATGATTTGATCATCGTAGGACTTGTCGGAAGTCAAGAAATTTAAAATGTCTTCGTCATGATTGAACACTCACCAATTGGTGACATTGTGAGGAATTGATGGTCTAAAAATTAACCCTACTGAAAATATGTCTGGGCTGTAATCTTCGAAAGGTAGGAGTTTAGAATAAACATTAGCTAGCAAGTCTGCTGCTGCATTCTGGGATCTAGGGATAGGAGAAATATTGAATGCTAAAAATTGAGATATGAGTTCCTGCACCAAAGACTAATAGTGTTTGAGATGACTAGAAAGACAGTGAATTGTATTTCTAACTTGTTTTATGACAATTTCTGAATCACTAAACACTTTCAAATATTGAACTTTAAGACCAATTGCTTTGTATAGTCCTTGAACTAAGGCCTCATATTCAGTTGTATTATTTGTGCATTCAATTCTATCTACATGATAACATAGTTTTTTCTCTTTCAGGGCTAAACTAAAATACACCCTGCTCCTGCACCTTCACTGGATTTTAGACCCATCAAAGTATAGTGACCCAATTAAAGAATTATCAAACAATTTTATTTACAGTTTTCTCAAGCAATATTGAACACATCTTGATTTATCAGTTTGTGAAAAAAATTTCAATTTGGGATGTGAAATTATTCACTGAGAAAGGAGATGGTTGGGCAATGAAATTGCCAAGAATGATTCAGAAGGTAATCCCCCAAAATATTATTATTAAATGCTATTGGTTGATTCTCCTGTTCAAATTCAGTGACAGTATGGGTCATATGTTTCTCCCGATCGATTTTGATTGATTTGTCTTTCCTTTAGTAGGGTAGCCACATATGGGACCAATCGATAGAAATATAACCGTGGAGTTTCTCAGACCAATCCCTACTCAAGATTAAACCATAAAATTTAGGTATATCGGCAATTAAAATATCAATTATATAAACCACTCGTGGATTAGCTGATAACCTGATAGTTATAGAGTTGATTTCCCCTAAAACCTGGACCTTGGTCCTATCCAGCTGTATAATATGAATCGCAGACTTTTGGGGTTCAATGTTCAGTTTGGAACAAACTAAAGCTGGCATTATGTTAGAGGATGCCTCTGAGTCAATCAAACAGTTGTGTAGATTTCGATTATAGATCTCATAGGTCAAGAGGAAAGGGGGAGTATGAGAATTTGATCTGTCTCCGATTAAAATTGTATCAGTAGCTTCAATTCTACCAGAAGGCAGTTGACTTGAATCATTTGCAGCTTTAGAGATCACAACACTAGGAAGAGGTGAAGAAGGTATTGCATTTAGTTCCTTAAGAAGTAATTTCTACTGATGTTTGAGTTTGATAAGTTCAAACATAGTAATGTTTGGCTTTGTCTTCTTCATATCATCAATAATATTGTAATCCATTGAATCTGATACTACCAATGTCTTAGATGTTGAAGGTATATTTGAGGATGATGGTTGATTTTGGGATGTTGTTGCCACCGATTTCTTTGTGGGAACCTTTTCTTTTGTAGTAGTGGTACCTGCACTCCTTTTCTTTGAAATTGACTGAACAGGTTCAGGAGTAAATTTACTCCTGGTAGTCACAAGAAAAGCTTCTTGTTCATTTTCTGTATCGGAGTTGGGTAAAATGAAGTCCCACATTCCATGGCATTTGACAACTTCCTCTTCTTCGGGTTTGTCAGATGGTAAAACTGTTTCATCTTCTTCTTCCTCTTCAGGATCTGAGTCTGCATTAGATATAACATTTGGTGGTTTTGACTCAGGTTTCTTAAAATTTCTAAATGGCTTCTTTGTTGAAGTTTCTGCTACTTGTTTTTTGATTTCAACCATTTCATTTGACATTGTCTTGAGGACCTTTTGTAGACCCTCCATATCATATGGATCTTTAGGGGTTTTCTTCTTTGAATCATCTTTAAAAGAAACTTTTTTGGATTTTCTATCTTCAAGTGCAGCTTTATTTTCTAAAGCAATAATGTTTTTCTCTACAGCAAGTGCTTCTTTCATGTTTTCAACTAAAGTTGGTTTTGCAGCTTTATCTACAAAAATGGCTATATTTGAAGGTAGGGCTATTATATACCACTTGCTTCTGATTTGCTCAATTGGCTTGGAGTCGGTTGGAATCTTATTCAAGAGTTTATTTAATCAGGAGTTGAATTCCTTGATAGGTTCTCTAGATTCTATCCTATGATTTGAAAGATCATTAATTAATGTCGCTAAAGATCTATCATCGCCATATTTAGTGAGAAACTGCTCTTGAAAAATGTTCCAGCTGGTAATGGATCCAGAGGGTAGGGAAAAATACCAAGACCCAACTGATCCTTGTAAAGTATAGGGGAAAAGCCTAACGACAACATCTTCTTCTGTTACTCCTTTTAAATTAACTGATAACATGAAATTGTTAATATGTTCTTCAGCTAATGTTCCAGCATCTGGATTAAATTTCGGCAACCATTTCTCAGGATAATCAGGTAATGGATGTAATGGTGCAGGCATAGTGACTGCACCAGGACTATTCCATGGATTCTGAGCCATCATAGAATTAATAACAATTGTCGAAGAAATTCCAGGTGTTTGGGGAGGAGTTGGTATTGAAGATTGAATAGGTTGGGATGTTGAAGTTGGTGATCCCTGTTGAACAACAATGTGTAATGGGGGAGTGGATGTTTGACTTTGCATTGGAGAAGATGAAATGGAGGATGATGAAGAAAAGGTCTCACTGTCAGATCCTTTAGTGTTCTTTTTAGCCTTTTTCCTTTTTGGTAAAGGAAACTCAGTAGGTTCAATACCGAGCTTTCCGCTTTGAAGTCTGGTGAGAGGGTGAGGTAGATTAAATTGCGAAGTTTCACTGCCTTGAGATACTTCAAATTTCTGTGGTGATATTGAAAAGCCTTGAAGTTTTTGGATGAGAGACTGAACTTCAGGAAACTCAGGACTTAATCATTCTAGAGTATGATGGGATTGAGCAGTGGTAGTTGATTCCTCTTCTTCTCGTTTGAATACTGGTGTTCCAAAATGCAAACGGTAGGTTCGAGGTGAGGTGGAGGGAGATTTACTCTGAGAATGGTTGATAGGTTTTGATTTACCACCATTCATAGTTCATGCCCTCCTTCTAGTGCCAAAAATGTTGATGCCTTGAAAATCGCTGCAACAACATTGGGGAAAACCACCCGGTCTGGACCTTAATGCAGCTCCCTTTCCGTTTGGTGTGGTGGCTCCAACTAGAAATAATGGGACCAGTTTCCCAATGATGAATAAAAAGGGGATGGATAAATGAATGGTTTTCTAATAAAATGGTAATGGATGAATGATTCAATCTAAAAAGTAAAAATATGAATAACTATCCTATCCCGGGAAATTTCTATTTCTAAGTGCAACGTTTGATAATCTATATTCACAAATAAGCATATAGATGACTCTATTTGATAAACAAAGACATTCATTCATATAATAATTACTTTGTTCAAATAGTTGAACAAAGTAATCAATAAAACATTGTTACACTTATCCTTTATATATCACTGATACGTATATGACTAAAAGAATAACATCCCTTAAACATCCAATAGTGAAAAATATAAGGAATGTTGTTGAAAACACATACATATATTCAGTGATAGCAAGAGTAATCAAATAACAATTCACATAAAAGAATGAAACTAGATCATAGATAGTAGTACCAAATGTGCTGTAAATCATTCCCGATATCAATTGCAATTTGAATTCCTTTTTCCAACTCAGAGATACTTTCATATCAAGGCAATAGTGCACATCCCATAAAAGTTTCTTCGTTAGAATTTGGAATAATGGCCCAGTCTCTATAAAAAAATATACCGGAAGCACAATAGTGCAACTCCCAGGTTTGAGTCTTATACAAAAACTGAGGACCCTTTCTAAATGCATGAAAGGGTCTATAAATACTAATTAAACTAACTAACTACAAAAATAAAATGATATTTAATTGGTACAACTAAATCTTGAATATCTTCTCCACAGCAGGTTTGTTGGTAGTCGGCAGCATGATTCATCATTTCGGTTGTTCTCCCTTTGATCTGAGTTGGTAGATTGCAAGCATCGGTTCCAATTCTGGAGGGCGGCTGAGACGAGAATGGAGCTGAGCTGAGTATGTGGCATCATGTATTTCGGGGATGATACAACCGATCACATCGGTTAGAAACTTGAGGGCGGCCCTCTGACTGTATGGTTTTACTAAGAACAACCAATAGGTGTCCCAAGTTAAACTTTGGATGCCTGCAATTAACCTTCCATTCTTCTCCAACTCCTGATTGCATGTTTGCTCCAATGTCTTAGTTGACAACAATTTACCTAGGGTACATTGTGAAATCATATTAGACAGATAGAGAGTGTTATTGATTAACTCAATTAAGTTACTTATAGATAATCTACATCTGGAAACGTCTCTCTCTGCCTTCATCAACTGTGATTGCCATTCTAAGAATAGGATCTCCTTATGTGATTCTAGGATTTTGGGTAGGTTTGTTGCCTGTCCCTCATTGGTGTCTTGCCAAGCAAGAAAATTTGTCAGGGTCTCGTCAGCCTGCTCCAAATCGTATCTAGCATCAACTGATTTATCAACTATTGACGCAGTTATATCACAAAGGGGCTCAACCTGAGAAATATTATGACATAACAGTATTAACTGTGTCACCAATGGTTTGTTAATTTGTAGCGCTTCAGCTCTGAAATCGACAGGTTGTGGAAGACTCTTGAACTTCTCTATTTGAAGTGATAGCTGAGTGATTTGCTCATCTTTTGTTTTCGCCATTAGTTCATTCATCGTTTTTAACCTTGCCAATCCTTCTGATAATTCTTTCTGCTTTTGAATTGTGCTTGAGTCTATTCTCTGTTTTTTTCAAGCAACTGCTTATTCAATTTGTTATTTAATTGTTGTTGTGTGGATAATTGTTGTTCCAACTATTCAACTTTCTGTTGTGCTTCAGACAGCTGTGTTTGCAACAAAATAATTGCTTGGTCTTTTTCTTTAAGTAGATTACTCACTTCCGATGCCTTGTCCATAGTGGCTGCTAAATAAGCTCCTGCATACTAGCAAAGTTTCGTTAGGTCATCGGAAGGATAAAACTCTTCTTTCCAAACCACATTAGCTATCTCTGTTTGCTCTGGAAACAGGGAAGGTTGATCAAGTCTTCTCCTTTTCCGTTGTCTTTTCACTACAACCCTGTGTTTTGGACTGTAAAAGACATCTAATGGAGGTATGTCCTCCACCTACAAAATGATTTTATCAGAGGGATCTTTTGGAATTATTTCTAAATCCATGCTAGGGGTTAGGCCGTTGGTTCCTTCATTCGGAACCTTTGTTGACACTGTATCCTGTGTATTTGTTTCTTTGGGTGTATCAGCACCTTTTGGACCTTCCAGATTGCTTATGATGGAGTCAGATTGCTGCCATTCTTGGAGTAGTTTTGGATCAATCTGGGTATCCACATTGATATTTTGGGTGCCCTTATCCTGCCCCTTTTTATGTACTTCCTCCTATACTTTCTCTTGCTCTTTCTCTTTATCTGTCTCGAGAATCTTTGATGCAGCAGGAGATTTTTCGATGAGTTGTTGTTGAAGCTCGCTTGATTGTGTTGTCGGGGCAGTAGCTAATAAATCCAAAGGCAAAGTTTGCAACCTCTATTCTCTGAGTTTATTGAATTCTACTAGCCCTTCATCGTTATATCTAATTTTAGCGAGTGATTGGACCTGGAATAATGACTCTGCTGAAGAAAATAAGTCATCAAAATCATCTTCCTTATGATCAAACCTTGTGAGTTTGACATGTTCAAGCACATTGTAGACGACTTTCCTTGGGTCAAATCGCCTATTAGGAATGGTGGCAAGATTTAGTATGTTTATTTTCTCTGCTTCCTTCTCCGCATGCTTATAGTCGGGAAAATTATAAACACCGCATCTTAGAGGAAAATTAGGCCAAACCTGCTTTTTTGAAGTCCTCAAAGTCTTGGATGCTCCTGCGGACGTAATTTGATAGGTTAATTCTCGGGCCAACAGCTTGTCGGGTATGTACAGAGGAAGGACATGAGGCCTGGCAAGGCTACCAAAAACCCTTATGTATGTGAATTTATCCTCCCCAAACCAGTTTCCTAGAGTGGTTAGGTCAATCTCTGCTTGTGAAGAAATCTTCGGGGCAAGCTTGTAAAAAATGGCACAGTAAATGGGCAGCATAAAACCATTACAAATTTGATACAGGTGGTCCTTATAGTGTGATTTCCATAGCTTTTGGTGATAAATATGAATTGGCATGGGGTCTTGTGGAATCCATCTCCACCCCAGTACAGGAAATTCAAATTTGAAACAAAGAGTATCTAAAATATAAGCACTAAAATAAAATGGAGGAATAGACCTATCGGTCACACGAGTTTTATTTCTAAACTTAAGAATAGCAGTGGCTAACTTATCTGACAATATATTTCCCCAATCCATTATCTCACTGTTAACTGCCGCTTCCAATAGAGGAACCATTTCAATCGTGAATTTTGCAGAATCATGTAATCCCCAAATCCTACACATCATTGCCCCGGCGTAATAGTAAGGAGAACATAATGAATCTACAGAGTACTTACTTGAAGATTCATGTTTGTGCCTTGCGGGGTTCTATCTCCATTCCCGAATAGGGGCCTATTCAGTTTCATTCTCACTTGTGAACTTCTCCAGAAATGCTTTATTGTATTTCTTTTATGGTTCAGGCAAGTGATACATTTTTCTTAAATCATCAGGTTGGAATGAGCCGAAGACTCTTCCGTTGACTGTGCAGAATGTTCTATTCATAACAGGGATTTCCTCTACTGCCCATCGCACTACATTTGATATGGAAGAATTTTTTCTCGACTTGCTATTCAGTGTAGATATGAGTCAGCTAAGTCCTTCAGGGAAGCCTTTGACTTTCTATTTGAATCTGCAGTAGCTTGCACCGATACTGTTTCAGGCTCTTCAACTTCAATTAGATTATATATGCTTTTCCAGCTTATGTTGCCGAGGCCAAGACAAGTAGTGTCTGAAATCAATTCCTTCTTGCTTGGTCCTGGATCAATGGTAGATGGCCTTGTTACTGTGGGAGCTGAAGTTGCCACAAATCTTTTGGATTTCTTCCCCATTTGGCTTGAATTTGTTGCTTCGGCGGAGCTCTATGCAGGGAATAAAATGAACGTAAAACAGAGAATAGGTGGTGCGAGCCAATATGAAAGAGTTATATTAATTAAAAAATAATGAAGGATTAAAATAATACTGCCACTGATACAATCTCAGTGGAGATCTTGGCATAACTGCTTCATTAATTGGCCACTCTAACCTATCAATCATTTTAAGTACCCATCATATCGTTTATACGCCAAATGATTCATTCAAGCGTGGCTTGAGTTTTTGGCGGATAATCACAAGTGAGTCGTTATCGGGAATGGGAAGGCTTTTAATAATAATCTAAAATAATATATGCAAGCCTTTTCAATCTATTTTGAAACTCACGCCTAGCTTTATCGGATCGTAATTGGAGAAATGCTTGGGTAGTAATATTTGTGTCATTGCAAAATCACTGATCCCAGATGGCAATACACTTATCGCATCAGGAGTTTTTAAAGGTGTCTTTAACGTGTGGTGCGCTACATTCCCCGATTGTTGTTAGCGATATCGCATTGGAGAAAAGTGGGAGGGCCTTTTGTTATACTTGCTTACCTTTCCCGATAACCGATAGTTATTCACTTTTTGGATTGGGGTAAACCAATGGGTCTTTGCATTATGTATCCCTTGTTGTTGCGATATGCGATCTTGCGATCGCTTTATCGCAACAATAAAGAATTATATATTTATTTCATAAGACCAATTCATATTTGTTCAAAATATTTATAATATATTATTTCCTTTGGACCTTTTGATGAAGGATGAGTTGATACCAATTTTATTCACACATCTATATTTAAAAGGGACCCATTTCATATTATAGTTAAGAATAAAAATTTTAAGAAATGGGGGGTTGTTGTACAACACAACAGAGTGGCAGACTTCCTTGTTGCCATAATTTTTCTTTCAACTTTTCTTGCCACCCTGAATGCCTTCTCCAATGAATCAGGTTCCCAAAGGTGAACCTCATGTTGGATGTTATCCTTTAAAATAGCCATGAAGAAATAAATCCTATGCTCCTTTGGAATATCAGTTACCCTAATATTTCATTTTTGGAAGTCCTCAATGTGCTCTACCATTGAACCCTTTTGTTTGAGATTTATCAATTAGCTAAAGAAGGTGTTTCTCTTTGTCTCAACATAATGAGTTATTATAAGTGGTTTACGAGAACAAATCCATTGATACCATACAAATTTATTGGGTTCTAAATATAAATACGCAATGTGTATCTTTTGTGTGCGTTGCACATCATGAAGATCAAGATATTGCTCCATCTATAGTATCCATGTTACTGGATCCTTGCCATCCAACTTCCTCATATAAATATTTGGAATGGGTGAGTCTTAAACTGAACATTGGAGTCTCTAAAATCATGATTACCATTCCTTTTTTTCTCATCATGAGTTTCATGGAATACCTTTTCCCCATTAGGAAACATTTCTTGTAGCAACTTTGTCAAACCTTCCTTTAAACCTTCCATGTTTGCTTTTAAACCATTCATGTCGCATTTTAAACCATCCATGTCACCTTTTATTTCTTCTTTTAAACCATCCATGTCCCCTTTTAGTTCATCTTTGGTTGCTCTTTGTGAGAGCGAAATTTGTTGCACATGATCCCGTAATTTTGATAGATCGTATTGCAATTATTCCTCTTCATGCGCCATAGTAGAGATTTCTAAGGGATTAATGGGTGTAGAACTCTTTTGTTTGGGAGGAATTTTAGAATGAAATATTGATATCTATACTTCAATATGCCCTAGTAATTAGTTCAAACTGATTTTTCAAACAAAATTTATGCAATTTTAAAAAACAATACACACCTTTTTCTTACTTTTAGGAGCTCAATCTTGAAATGGTTGTAACTCTGTAATTTTACATCTCAAAATTATAAAATTTATTACTACGGTAGCCATCTAAGTCTTCTTTCCAATGCCACAAGTCAAACCAAAATTGGATTCTTCAAGATAATGTTATGCCCAATCTCCCACGGTGTCTTGATTATGGACTAGTTTAGTAGAGAGAACTTGTAAGGAAACCCATGTGTCACTGTTTCAACCTCCGGCCTTTAAAATGATACATGAAAAACTAAATTCCATTTGATTTAAAGTCATTTTTTAAGAAATTTCAATCTGATTCTTGTAGCGAAAGTTATGATGATTTTCCCTAGGTCCCACGTTTGAGATTGAATTTTGGAGTCTGCAAAAACCCTAACTTCCTTGGATCATATCTATGAAAATATAGTGAACCAAGATTTGAAATTCGTATAAAAATTTCCCCCATATTTCGTCTCCATGTGGTTGTAATTTCAGCTTCTGAAGCCTTTTATAAAAAATGTTATAGCAAAAATTCCAAGATATCTTGTTTGAAGAAGTGAAACCCTAGAATCCAAAGCTCTAATACTAAATGTTATGCAACCAACTCAGAAAATAGTAGAAATGATAGATCAACAACTTAGAAACTATCATCTTTGAGGGGGAAACCTCCTTTACATTAGATAAATGAATAATTCTTTGATGATACAAATGACAAGACCTCCTTTGTATATATAGGAGTATAAGGGGTCAAAATATATTCAGAGCCTACATAACAATAATAATGTAAGGGCACGTCAATAAAATAGTGGGCTTCTATGGAGCACAATAATAACAACATAGGGGCTACATGGGCACACAAATAAAAATAAGGGAGCTACACTAGTATTACAGGGACCTAACACTAGTCTAATTTGAAGTGAATAAGGTCATTTTCCCCAACTAACCTGAACATCATGATAGTGACATATGCACGTCCTTACTTGCAAGGGGTTACAGGGTATATTTTGTGTTGAAAATAATACTGAGAGGGGGGGTGAATCAGTATTAACAAGTCAATAATTTTTCATTTCCATAATCAGATTTATATACGCTACTTCAGCTAGTGGAACTCGTGTGTATACGCAACTATGATTAAGGAAACTAGCGTATATACTGAAAACTTAATATTCAGTTAATTCATCATATGTTGATCTTAATCAGTGCATATGAACCATATAAACAGTAACTAGGTGTAGTATAACACAACAGACAATCACACACATGAACATAAGAAATAAGGTGGAAACCCAATGTGGGTGGAAACCACCTGCTGCAATCGTCTCTATCTTCCTTTTAATAATTAGAAACTTCTTTTTACAATTTTTGTACTGGTGCAGACTTATACCAGTACGCAACCTTCTACTTGCAAAAGGCTACAACCTTCTCTCATTCTCTAGCTTCTCCTAGAAGGGAGCTACAACCCCCTTAGCTCTTGTACTAGCTGATATGATTACCAGTACGTAGGTGCTAGTCTACAGAAGGCTACAACCTTCTCTTTTCTTCCAGGGACCATGTTTCATTAATTTTCAGACTGGATCCATCAACAACATCATTCAATCATCAAATCTGCATCAACCAATCTCAACCTCAACCAAATTGATCAACCACTTTGACAACCCATCAATTTGATCATTTAGAATTCTATCAACAAGAATATAGTAACCAGAACCCAAGCCTGAAGCCAGAACACTGCAACATCAAACAACATCAACTAAAACATTGATTATAAGGTATACGCTACTTTCTTGTGTCGAACCTGCGTGTATATGCGCTTTCCTCAAAGCCAACCAGCATATACATATGCAATTATTAATTTATTATTCTGCAGCTATACTAGACTTCAGTTATACCTAGATCATATCATTTACAAATAATATATGCGTCAGTATTTAGATCTAGAGTATTCATGAGTAAAAACGCATAATGATAGATCATTTTATGCCTTAATATCTTTAGATCTTATCCTCCATTAATAACTAAGGTTCCTCCTTGGTTCAGATCTAGCTATGCACCATAACCCAATAACCTATACACTAGATCTTGCTCTTCATCAGATATTCAATTCTTGAGTACCTTGGCCTAATGATTTTATGTCCCTTTTATAGTTTTAGGCCTTTTTCAATACCATGGTCCAAAACCACTCAATACCTTGGACCAAATACCCGGGGTCAATACTTTGGACCAGATACCTTGAACCAATACCATGGACCAAAATACCATGGACCAAATACCATGAACCAAAAAATTAATTTTCCAACATGTACATGCCTTTCCTTCTATGAAACTATGTGTGTACATTATACACACTTTTTAGTCTGTTAACCTGCGTGTATACGCTCCTTTGTCAAGGTGAACCTGTGTATACCTTTCTCTGATCATTAAATCTTTTCTTATTGACCTGTTGCACTATGATCTGTCATCTGAGTGAGTTGCCATCAAGGACAACACCTGTATCACCTGTATCATAATGCAAACAATCTCCCCCTTTGGACTTGATGGCAACAACAATACTAATCACTCTTCCCCATTGTCATCAAGGGAAAAGGGTCATGCTCCCCCTGAGTACAAGCTAAATTATCTGATATGTTGAAGTGCTGATTGAGCTCCTATGATCGATTCCATGCTCCCCCAAGCATAAGAAAGGTTTGAAAAAAGATAACATGACTCTATACATACATCACCAATGACTTTCCTATCCACCAAAGGCTCATACACACATCCATCTCCCAATTATGTGGGTATATACCAAGTTTGACTCATCCACCCAACCAAGTGGGGATATACCAATTGTTTATACAAGTCAAAACAAGAAAACATTACATCATCCATCCCATGCATAGTGGGGTAACAACTTAGGTCATTTCATGACCTTTACATTAAAAGATATATAACAGAGACAAAATATCTTAAGCAAGACCATGATAGTCATCAACAAGATCTGTCAACCAGCAATCATGTTCTCCCCCTGAACCTGTTCTACCTAAATCAAAGACAATTGTGTGAATCCATACCAAGATCTTCTAAGATAATGCCAACAATGCATTATTAGAAGCACATGCTCCCCCTGAACTGAACCATATCAAACCCCCCTTTTTTTCGATTCTGGCTCGCTACTTTTCTTCAAACCAACATATACGTGACTGCATTCACAGAAATCAACGTATGTATGCGACTACGCTTCATGAAACTCGTGTATAATCTCCTTTCTCTAAAACAGATAGGATTTAACAACAGGATGATGCATCAACTACTCCCAGCTTCTGTCTGAGATATTCAAATGTCTCTCTGGGTAGTGGTTTGGTGAATATATCAGCAACCTATTCTTTGGAGGGAACATACTCCAATTCGACTTTTTGTTCAAGCACTTTCTCATGTAGAAAATGATATTTGATGGGTATGTGCTTAGTCTTGGGATGCATGACTAGATTCTTTGAAATACTGATGGCACTTGTATTATCACATAGAATGGAGATGGGTGTAGTACATGTGATCTGAATGTCTTGCAATGTTTGCATCATTCAAAGAAGTTGTGTGCAGCAAGATGCAACAGCCACATATTCTACTTCAGCTATAGGTAATTCAATTGAGCTTTGTTTTCTTGTTGAACCAAGACACTAATCTAGAACCCATATGGAATGCACCACCACTAGTACTTTTTCGGTCATCAACGCTTCCTTCCCAATCTACATATGTATATACTTGAAGTGTAAGATTTGTATCTCTAGGATATCATAAACCACAATTCTGTGTTCCTTGAAGATATTTGAATATCCTTTTGAC
This sequence comes from Pinus taeda, assembly GCA_000404065.3. Classification (NCBI taxonomy): domain Eukaryota; kingdom Viridiplantae; phylum Streptophyta; class Pinopsida; order Pinales; family Pinaceae; genus Pinus; species Pinus taeda. The sequence continues at coordinate 222,628 of APFE031412530.1, read as the reverse complement.
TGCCTGAAGGTGTGATTCCTTTGGATTTGCTTAGAATCTTCCAACTATTCCCACTGCATGCATGATGTCCGGTTGGGTACCTGTTAGATAAAGTGAGCTGCCAATCATGGATTTGTAAGTTGGTTGATGCACCACTGTTAATTCATCATTTGAGCTGAGACTACATCCTGTTACCATTAAAGTACATACTAGTTTATAATCTTCCATGTTGTACTTTTTCAGGATCTATTTGAGATATTTGGTTTATGACAGAAAAATACCATATTTGTCTTGTTGAACTTGTAGACCAAGAAAATATGTAAGCTCACCAAGCAGGGACATTTCAAATTCTTGTTGCATTACTAAAGCGAAATTTCGACTCATGGCTTCTTCATTGCTACCAAAAATGATATCATCAACATACACAACAAGTATTAGTAATTTATTATTGTCAATCTTTATGTATAAATTGCTATCAGCTAATCCCTTTAAAAAACCTTGTTGATGGAGATATTTGTCAAGATGGTAATACCAGGCCCTTGGAGCTTGTTTTAGACCATAGAGAGCCTTTCTGAGTCTTCGTACAAGTTTTGCATCATTTCCAAGAATGAATCCATCTGGTTGCTCAATATAGTCTTCTTCTTCTAAGTCTCCATTAAGAAAGGTTGATTTTACATCCATTTGGTATACTTTGAATTTTTGAAAACTAGAAAGAGCAAGGAAAATTATGATGGCTTCAACTCTAGCAACAGGTGTAAAAGTTTCTTCAAAGTCTATACCTTCTTGTTGAGCATATCCTTTACAAACAAGTCTGGCCATGTTTCTAATAACTTCTCCATTTTCATTCAGCTTGTTTTTGAATATCCATTTAGTTGCTATGATATTCTTATCATGAGGTCTAGGAACTAATTCCCAAGTATTATTCTTTTCAATTTTCTCAAGTTCTTCATTCATCACCTTGACCCAACATTCATCTTTGCATGCTTCATTTACATTTTGAGGTTTAGTGGAAGATAGTAATGCTAGATAGCTTGAAGCTTCTGTAATGGTTCTTCTAGTCTGCACACCTGCCACTTTTTCTCCCAAGATTTGAGCTTTTAATTGATTTTTCTGAACATACCTGGATTGAGTCTTTTCTTCTACTGTTATCTCCTCTTCTGGTGCTTCATTGGTTTCTTCTTCAAAATTAGTCTAATTTGGTGTGGGAGGATAATCCTCATCTTCTTCATAATCTTCGGTTTTTATTTGTTTTGGATTTTTGGAGGCTTCATCAACCACAACATCAATACTTTCAATGATTTTCCAAAGTCTTTTATTATAACCTTTATATCCTTTACTTCAAGAAGAGTAAACAAGGAGAATACCTTCATCTTCTCTGGGTTCAAACTTACCAAGTTTTTCATTAGTCCTTTTGATGTAACATTTGCTTCTAAAAAATTTGAAGTATTTTACAATAGGAGTCTTACCATACTAGAGTTCATGTGGAGTTTGAGCGCTGCTTACCCAAACATTTGCTTTGTTGATAATAGTGACGCCAGCGAACGCAGCTTCACCCCAAAAGGTTGCAGGAGTTCCAGACTCATCTAGCATAGCACGAGCCATTTGTTGAACAATTCTGTTCATCCTTTCTACCACTCCATTTTGCTGAGGAGTCCTTGCAGTGGAGAATTGCCTTTTTATTCCATGTTTTGTACAAAAGTCGAAGAATTCATCCGAGGTAAATTCCCCTCCTCGATCAGATATGAGGCATTTAATTTTGCGATCTGATTCATTTTCAACCAAATCTTTGAAGGCTTTGAAATTTTCAAATGCTTCATCTTTATGCTTTAGAAGTCCTATCCAACACATTTTGGAAAAATCATCAATGAACAATATAAAGTATTCTTCTCCACGAGGTGACTTTTTCCTTGATGGTCCACATAAATCAGTATGAACAAGTTCAAGAGGCTTACTAGCTGATCCTTCCTTTTCAGGGAAATGTGCTCTGGTTTTCTTACCAAATTGACATGATTTGCATATTGTATTTTCTGGAATGTTGATATCCGAAAGATCACGAACAACCAGGAATCTGCATGCTTTTCTTATTTGAGAGAAGCTTAGATGCCCCAATCTTCTGTGCCATAGCTAGTGTTCTTCATTTTTGCTTAGATAACATTGTTTTTGTCCTCCTTTGAGTATGTATATATTCTTTTGAGTTCTTGTCCCTTTAATCACGGTTTCTCCTATATCAAGCTTATGAAAAACACATCCATTTGATCGAAACACTACTTCATTTCCTTGATCACACATTTGACTCGCACTCAACAGATTGTGCTTTAAGCCACCGACATACATAACATTCCGTTGTGGCCAACAATAACCCCCCTTCTTATTTAGTCTTATCAGTAATACTAAATAAGTGGGGACCCTTATTCAAATATTTAAAAAATCGATTAATGCTTGTATTTCCTTTTTCAATAAAACTTACTATCATAAACTTAGGAGAATACCCTCGAAAAATCTAAAAAGACTTAAGTTTTATGATAAGTTAGAATAAAATCATTCCTTAAAGAGCGTTGCATCGCAAAAAGGTAATGAATGCCTTCCTATAAGCGGAATCTCTAAGATTGTGAAATCGTGATGTAAAATCACGCATCAAAAGATCCTCATCGTATCACATGCCTCAACCATTACTTAAGCTGAAATGCCTCAAACCGCTGATATGCAATGGCGCATATCACATTTCGCAGAAAACACATTAACGGATGATTACCACATGCAACAGATTTGCGATATTGCGATCTGTGACATTGTGATCTGCGATATTGCGAATGAAATCGCAAAACCGCCTTATCACAGATCTTCAGGGTTTGTTGTTCAAAAAAGATTTTTCCATAAACCAATGCCTGGTTATGTGCGTTAATGTTAATCAGTGAGTTAGTTGGTAATCAGTAATGAAATATCATTTTGATTTGATCGAAGATCCGTTTCACGTAAGGTGGTATATTTTATATGTGTTCGGCTTTTGAAGCTTTCCCATCACCTTTTTCTTATCATTATTCTCACCTCATTTGTAAACTGCAGGAGCAAAGAGCAGATAATTATACATAGTAGTGTTCAGGATATTATAGGAAAGAAGGGTAAAGCTCTGAGTTCTAAAGATAAAGAAATGACGCACTTATACATGAACACCACCTGTAACAAAGATGCTGATATTACTACTTTGGAAGGCATGTACACTCTACTCAAGGAAAAAAATCCCAAGGTAATGGAGGTTACAGCTACTGCAAGCTCACATGGGTCTTTTGAGGCATCTATTACAGAACTAGCATGTTCGTTCTTGCACCGGATAGCGGCTAGGCCCAAAATTCTTCCATACATGGACATGGTTAAATGGAGAATTTAAAGCTCAAAACCACGAACTCACAAAGTCGTTATTTTCACAAAATTTAAGCTTTATATCCTCTAACAAAAAAATGCGTAAGAGGCGAAAATCGCACTAGGGAAGCCTGGATTTAGAAACAGAGGCAATTTCTGATGCGTGATTAGCGCTTAGCGCTAATCGCGCATCACCAAGCAAAACCCCTCAAGATGGAAAGCCTCTAATCGCTCAGTCGCTTGTAAGCTTGAAAATTTGTAGGAAAAAGCACTAAAGACAAAAGGGAAAACTTGAACTCTAGACTAGTGGTATTTATCAGGTATATCATCAAGTGGTATGTAGATATCTACCGAATGTACAGCATCTACAAGCAAACTAGAGACAGAAGGCTCAAGAAAGGGTAGAATCCATCAAAAGGTTAACCAAGTTGAATTGGGATTCTTACTGGGCGTACTAGGTAAAACCACACAGCCAGTGCATGACTCTCAAATGTATCATCAATTCTACTAAGAAGATGGCACCAGCACTTGCTGATTCCATTTCCACAGGACAGCTAAAGTTGGAAGTCGGCCAGCCAACTCTCCTCAAGCAAATGTTGAACGCTTGCGATTACAAGGAACAGATACACATATAGTTGGTTGTTAGTTTTAGTTTTAGATTCAGTTTTAATTTTAATTTTGCTTTATTTTTGCCTGAAATGAGGACGGTCATTTAAACTGCATCCTACATTTTTGTAATAAATTATTTGTAGATTTAGTTAGTAGTATTTAAACCCTTCTCATGCATTTAGAGAAGGGTCCTGAAATTTGTCAAAAACTTGTCCTCAAAACACACACTTTTGCACCCTCCGAGTAGGTTTTGATGAATGAATGGAACATGATTTATTGATATTTGCCTCTAATATCTACTACTGATGTTGCACTTTTGTACTCTTGGTGGATGTTAGATTAAGAAGAGATAAATCATTATTGCTTGAAGCTCATGAGTAGAACTAGTTATAAATGGTACTTTTATCTCTTAACTATTTCTGCTTATGTGTTAAGGTGATATTCATTTTCAGTTATTTATATATGAATGCGTGAATGCTTGAGTTATCATTTGGCACTTCTGTATGGTGATAGCTATTTATTGATGCTTAATATACGAGTAGCTTATTATGCGATATGTTTTTCATAATTGTTTCGTCTAACTTTTTATACGAAATGGTTTATCTTTATTGAATTCTTTTCTCATAGAAATTGAATGATATTTATTACCAATTGTTATTTGAAATCATTTTAGATCGCATAATGGAAAGATTAAATCCCGGGTTAGTTTAGAATTAGATATTTCTGTTCATTAGAATACAATTGCATGTTGTTAGATTAGATTTAGAATAAAAGCATTTTACTTATGAATTATTAGAAAGGAAATATCAATTCTCAACACATACACACATATATTGGGAAACTGGTCCCATATGCCCAGTCGAACCCACTATACCAAACGGAAAAGGAGCTGCTAACCAAGGTCCAGACCGGGTGGGTATCCCCCTTGTTATAGACCCGATTTTCGGGGGTTCAACATATTTGGTGCTAGAAGGAGGGCCCCGAACTGTGAATGGCAAGTAAATTTAAATCTAAATACCATTTTGAGAGCAAATCATCCTCACCATCTCCCCGACTTCTCCATCGCACTTAAAATCTTTAAATCTTGAGCAAGAAGTCGAAAGAACAACAACCACTACCACAAACCCAAACATTTCAGAGAAATCTACTATTGAACCTCCTGAAGTTGAATCTTTGATCCATAAAATTCAACGATTTTCTATATCACCTCAAAGATCTAAAAAATCTCAAGGTAGTGTGACTTCGCAATATAACCCTACTCATCCTCTCACCAGATTAAAGAGCGAAAAGTTTGGTATTAAACCAACTGAGTTACCTCTACCTACAAGGAAGAGAGCAAGGAAATCACCTAAAGGGTCTGATAGCGAGACTCTTTCATCATCATCATCCATCTCAACCTCTCCACCGCGAAGTCAACCATCCATCCCTCCACTTCAGATTATTGTCCACCAATCCATTGGAACTTCCACATCTCCTTCTCAATCCTCTGGAACTATAATATCCTCATCTTCCCAACCACAGGGATCATCTTCTGCGCTTTCATCTGTTAGTAGTTCAACGATGGCCCAATATCCATGGAATAACCCAGGGGCAGTCTTAATGCCTACGCCCTTGAGTCAAATACTAGCCCATCCTGAAAAATGGCTGCCTAAGTTTAATCTCGAAGCAGTCATGCTAGCGGAAGAACATATAAACAACTTTATGTTATCTATAAATCTCAATGGAGTTACTAATGAAGACGCTGTCGTCCGATTCTTTCCTTACACTTTGCAAGGAGCAGCCGGAACATGGTATTTCTCATTACCATCTGGATCTATTACTAGTTGGGATATCTTCCAGGAACAATTCTTGACTAAGTTCGATGATGCAAGACCTACGGCAACACTGATCAATGACCTATATAACCTTAGGGCTAAGTCAAAGGAACCTATAAAAAATTTTAACTCACGTTTCAATAAACTGTTGAACAAAATTCCTACTGCTTCCAAGCCTAGCGAAGAAGTGCAAAGTGAATAGTACATCTCTGCTTTACCATAAAAAATATCAATCTTTGTTGATAGGGCTAATAAAACACAAATTTAGCTGATAATATGAAGGAAGCAATAGCGGTAGAGAAACGTATCATAGCCTTAGAAAAAAAAACACTGTTGATGAATGAAAATCTAAGAAGGTTACTTTTAAGGAAGATCCCAAGAAAAAACAATCGAAAGATCCATTCGATTTAGAAGGATTGCAGAAAGTTTTGAAAACCTACTCCTAAGCCAAAGAGCACAAGCTTAATGCCTAAGGATAAAGTCGCAGCCAAGAAAACGACACCCAAAGTGGCTCAAACAAGCCCTGTCCAAATAGATTCAGCAACTCCATCTAAAACATTGATTGTTTTAGATGAAATGGAGTATAATATCACATAAGACATGAAGAAGACTAGGGCTAATATTACTTTTTATGAATTGAGCAAGTTAAAACATCATCAAAAGGTACTTTTGAAAGAATTACATGCAGTACCAGTTGCACCTCTGCCCGCCGCTATAATATCTCAAGCTTCTCATGAGATGGGAAGACCTCCAAATAATGTGACTAATAAAGTTGATCCAAATGATATCGCTTTAATTGGAGGAAGGTCAAGATCTCATACTCCCCCATTTCTTCTTACTTATGAAGTTTTCAACAAAAAATTGCATAATTGTTTAGTTGATTCTGGAGCTTCATCTAATATCTTACCCAAATCGATATGTGCAAAGTTGAAGGTTCAACCTCAGAAATCTGCAGTGCGCATAGTTCAGCTGGATCGATCGCAAGTTGAAGTGATCGGCGAACTAAATCAGGTTACCATAAGACTGTCATCTAATCCAAAGGTATGTCAAGTTATCGAGATTTTAGTTGTAGATATTCCAGAATTTTATGGCTTAATTGTTAGCAGAGATTGGTCAGAAAAACTTCATGGATACTTTACAACCAATTGGTCGCACATGTGGCTCCCTTACAATGGTAAACCAAATCAAATAAAGGTTGAGCAAGAAAGACATCAAAAATACATAGTAACAAAATTGGAAGGAGAAAATGAACTTGTAGCATACAACAATAATATAATTGGCAACTATTCTGTTGATTCTTTCTTAGGAAATTTTAATGCTCACACTTCACCTTACTTAGAACATTCTGTTTTATCTCAAGTAGAAAATTTTTCTCAAACAGATAGTTCTAAATGTATTAATTTTATAGATAGTCTTGTAAATAAATCTTTATTTTGGAAGTTATTTTTTGACAGTTCCAAGTCTAACAAAGGAGCAGGAGTAGGATTCGTACTAATCAGTCCAGAGGGAAACAAAACTATGCTAACTTGTAGACTCGAGTTCGATTGCACCAATAATACTGTAGAATACGAAGCTCTAGTTCAAGGATTATACAAAGCAATCGGATTAGACATCAAATATCTACAAGTCTTCGGAGATTTTGAAATTGTTATCAGATAGGTACGGAATACTATATATTGTCTATTAGGTCATTTAAAGCATTACCAATCTTTAGTTCAAGATATGACTGAACATTTTATAGCATTCAATATTTCATCAATTCCCAAACTCCAGAACGCTAGTGGCGACCTCTTGGCAAACATAGCTTCCAAGCTCATTCCCTCAGAAGATTATAGCCCTGATAGATTTTCAATCGAATTAATCTTTAGACCCTCGATTCCTGATAACATTAACAATTGGAGAATTTTCAATGATGATCCTGATATTGCAAGCTTCCTGACATCAGAGGGATCTTACACCAATCAGATAATTGATGAGGACAACATGACAGACAATTACAACAAGATAGCACTAATAATACTATGCCAAAGTCAGTAGTCAAATTAGAAGACCTATATGATTTGAAAGATTGATTCAAAATATCTTCCAATTCAAAACTTCGAAGCTTAAATCTGAACTATGAACTAGTAAATCTAGGAACTGATACCAAGCCACAAAATATCAACCTAGGCCTTGGTCTAGCTCCTGAAGAAAAATTAGCATATGTTCGTCTCTTGAAACAATACAAAAGTGTCTTTTCTTGGAACTACGATGAACTTAAGACCTATGACACTTCTATCATTCAGCATACTATCCCACTGATAAATGATGAAAAATCTGTCCAGCAAAAGCTGAGAAAGATCCATCCTAATCTAGAAAACCAGATCAAGTCTAAGCTCAATAAATTATTGAAAGCCAAAATCATTTTTCCCGTTCGACATTCTAAATGGGTTTCCAACATGGTTCCCATTAGAAAGAAAAACGAAGACATTAGAATTTGCATTGACTTTCGAAATCTTAACAAAGCCTGCCAAAAAGATAATTTTGCTTTGCCTCCCATGGAGCAAATATTACAGGCAGTTGCAGGGTCAGAATTAATGTCCTTCTTGGATGGTTTCTCTGGCTATAACCAAGTTTTGGTCCATCCCGATGATCAATTAAAGACCACGTTTAGAACCAAATGGGGTACTTATGCATATCAAAATATGCCTTTTGGCCTAATCAATGTTGGTGCCACATTCCAAAGGGCAATGGACATCGCATTTAAGGGATTAGTAAAGAAATCAGTAGCAATCTACCTGGATGATATAACTGTATATTCCAAGAAGCGCGGCAATCATCTCAGAGATTTAAAACAGATCTTCCAACGTTGTCAAAGGTATGGAATTTCACTTAACCCAAAAAGTCCTTTTTTGCATTAAGTGAAGGAAAACTTCTTGGATTTATAGTGTCAAAATCTAGAATCCATATTGATCCCGACAAAATTAAGGAGATTTCCGAAATACCTTTGCCTCACAACAAGAAAGCTATGCAATCTTTCCTTGCCCATATTAAATTTGTAAAGAGATTTGTTCCAGATTTTTCAAGAATCGTATCTCCTTTACAAGCAATGATTAAAAAGAACTCAATCTTTGAATGGGGCCAAGATGAATATGAAGCATTCAATCTGATCAAACAAGCAATTGTTAACACTCCATCTTTAGCAACTCCAAAATTTTCCGATCCTTTCATTTTATATATATTTGCCTCTGATAAATCATATGCTGCGATACTCACTCAAGGAAATCAAGACAAGGTAGAAGCCCCAATTGCTTTTTTTCAGTTCAAATCTACAAGGGGATGAATTAAATTATTCAGACATCGAGAAACAAGCTTATGCTATTTTCAAAGAAATTAAGTATTTCAGACTCTTTTTGCTTAAAACCCATACAAAAATCATAGTACCATTTCCAACGGTAAGAAATCTCTTAGTACAGAAAGATGTGGGTGAGAAAAGAGCCAATTGGGTTACTACCTTACAAGAATACGATGTAGAAATCAAACCATCAAGTATTGTAAAAGGTCAAGGCTTTTGCAAAATGTTGGCTGGAGCATCGCTTATTTCCGAAATACCATCTGCAGAGATACAAATGTACGAGGTAAGCCTAAACGATGTTGAATCATTATACGCTAATATCATATTTTATCTAAAGAACAGATATGCTCTTTCAAACCTCGATTATACAAAGAAAATAGCTCTAAGGTTGAAGGCTAAGCAATATCAACTCGTGAACGATGTACTTTTTAGGATGAATTATGATTCTATTCTCCTTAGATGTCTTGAGAAATCTGAAGCTAAAAAGGTGTTGCAGGAACTCCACGATGGACCAGTAGGTGGACATTATGCTAGAGATGCTACTGCACATAAAATCCTTCGCCCAGGCTATTACTGGCCCACACTATTCAAAGGTGCACATAGGTACGTAAGGAAATGTCAAGTTTGTTAAACTGTTGTTGGGAGACAAAAGAAACCATCGTTTCCTTTGCAACCAGTCAACATTGAACAACCTTTTGATCAATGTGGATTGGATATAATAGGTGAGATCGTTCCTCAATCTTCTAAACAACATAGATATATCCTTACAGCTACAGATTATTTTACTAAATGGGTAGAAGCAGTTCCTCTCAAGACAGCTAATGCCAAACACATCATTGATTTCATAGATCAGTTCATAATCACCAGGTTTGGTTTACCTTTTGCTTTAATGTTTGATAATGCATCGTATTTTTCTGGAAATGCTATGACTGAATTTGCACTCAAAAGACATTTTAAGCTTAAATACTCTGCCAATTATTACCCACAAGGGAATGGGTTAGCTGAATCTACGAATAAAAACTTAATTAGAATCATTAAGCAAACCATTGATCAAACTCACAAAAATTGGCACAAGTCTTTAATATATGCTTTATGGGCAGACCAAATAATGCAGAAAGCCTCCATTGGCACTTCTCCCTTTAATTTAGTTTATGGGAAAGAAGTTGTTCTTCCAACTCATATAGCAATTCCCTCTTTGGCCTTAGTTCAATATATTGATCAAGCACCAAATTCTTCCTTACAACTAAGGCAGCTGGAAATACTTAAGCTAGAAGAGCAACGAGAACAGGCTAAAATAACTCATGCTCATCACCAAGCATTAGTAAAAGCTTCTTTTGATTCAAACATGATATCCAGAAAGGACTTTTAGATAGGAGATCTAGTTTTAAAATGGGACAAGGCTCATGAGGAAAAGGGCAAACATAAGAAATTTCAACGAATGTGGCTTGGCCCTTTCCAAATTGCAGAAATCATAGGCCCATCTACTTTAATGTTACATGATTTAACAGAAAAAAGAGAATCTTTACCTGTTAACAGGAAGATCCTCAAAAAATACTTTCCATAGGAGATCATTATTATATTTTTGCAAATTAGTTTTTCCTTTATTTTCATAATAAAACCAGTGGTAAATAGTTAGATTTGGAATTAACGAAAAAGAAAATTATTTCTTTTAGATTTTGTTTTTTCGCTTGTATAAATAGAATTGTTTTAGAAAATTGGTCATTATTATTGAAAGATACAGTGAAAGGCTATAAGCTTGAAAATGATACTAGTTTCAACCTTTTAAATTTTGATAAAAAGCGACCTTTAGTAGGAATTTGTTTTATATCAATCAAATGAAAGGTATCAATAACAAAATGAAGATTCTCTGTAGAAAATCTCTTTCCAAAAAACTCTACCATTGTCGTCCAGAGCTATTCTTAAGGAAACAATGACTTCCTCCCCACCTAGGGAATTATGAGCTTCAAGGAATAATCCAACGATACACTTTAACTTAAAGAATAAGAGGTCTCATCATTAGCCGACTTATCATGATCATAGATATTATAGCTTGCTGACTTTGCCAAAACTGCATACCACAACAGGACAATGACTCAAGATTGTTGCAATCAAAAGACAAGGGGTCTCATCACGAGCCAGCTTGTTTAGCAAAGCTATAAATCAAGTGAGTGGCACTGTCATAATTTGGCTACCAAACCAAGGCATTCTTCTTTAAGGATTAAAAGAAAATGAAAGCAATAAGTGTGGATATGGATTTCTCTTTGAAAATTGTATATTTCTCCAAGTAGGATACAGGATCATTGCTGGGTAACAGGTAACCCTGTCGAGGCTATAAACGCCTACTGGCAGCAGAGGCTCTAGCTACAACAAATGAGAAAATTTAAAACTGATTTATAGAGAAGGCTTTGTTTTTATATTTATAAACCAAGTAGTGACTGATGTAAATACAATGACTAGCTCTAGGTAGTAAATAACCAAAGTTTACATAGAAGAAACAAACTATCATAGATAGCTAAAAGCATAATGTACTTTATCTTTCTATAATAAAGTTTGATTTTCTAGAAAAAATTATGTTTTGGAAGTTTATAAAATTCAAAAGAAAAGTAGAGATAATTGGTTCTTCCAAGTGAATCGCCAATTGTTGTGGCTAGCAACAAGCCCCCTTCTTATTTATTTTTATCATTAATACTAAATAAGTGGGGACCCTTATTCAAAAATTTAAAAAATCGATTAATGCTTGTATTTCCTTTTTCAATAAAACTTATTATCATAAACTTAGGAGAATACCCTCGAAAAATCTAAAAAGACTTAAGTTTTATGATAAGTTAGAATAAAATCATTCCTTAAAGAGCATCGCATCGCAAAAAGGTAATGAATGCCTTCCTACAAGCGGAATCTCTAAGATTGCGAAATCGCAATGTGAAATCACGCATCAAAAGATCCTCATCGCATCGCATGCCTCAACCATTACTTAAGCTGAAGTGCCTCAAACCGCCGATTTGCGATGGCGCATGTCGCAAATCGCATTTTGCAGAAAACACATTAACGGATGATTACCACACGCAACAGATTTACGATATTGCGATCTACGACATTGTGATCTACAATATTGCAAAGCAAATCGCAAAATCGCCTTATCACATATCTTTAGGGCTCATTGTTCGAAAAAGATTTTTCCGTAAACCAATGCCCAGTTATGCATGCTAATGTTAATCAATGAGTTAGTTGGCAATCGTTAATGAAATATGGTTTTGATATGATCGAAGAGCCATTTCACGTAAGGTGGTATATTTTATATGTTTTCGGCATTTAAAGCTTTCTCGTCACCTTTTTCTTATCATTATTCTCACCTCACTTGTAAACTGTAGGAGCAAAGAGCAAAGAAGTATGCATAGTAGTGTTCAGGATATTATGGGAAAGAAGGGTAAAGCTCCGAGTTCTGAAGATAAAGAAGTGACACCCTTATACACGGACACCACCTGTAACAAAGATACTGATATTACTACTTAGGAAGGCATGTACATTCTACTCAGGAAGAAAATCCCAAGGTAATGGAGGTTATGGCTACTGCAAGCTCACACGAGTCTTCTGAGGCGTCTATTACAGAACTAGCATGTTCGTTCTTGCACCGAATAGTGGCTAGGCCCAAAATTATTCCATACATGGACATGGTTAAATGGGTGCTAGATTGATATCACATATAGAGAATTTAAAGCTCAAAACCACAAACTCACAGAGTTGTTATTTTCACAAAATTTAAGCTTTATATCCTGTAACAAAAAAACGTGCAAGAGGCGAAAATCGCACTAGGGAAGCCCGATCGAGAAATGGATGCAGTTTCTGATGCGCAATTAGTGCCTAGTGCTAATCACACATCACCAAGCAAAACCCCTCGAGATGGAAAGCCTCTAATCGCTCAGTCGCTTGTAAGCCCGGAAATTTGTAGGAAAAAGCACTAAAGACGAAAGGCAAAACTTGAACTCTAGAACAGTGGTATTTATCAGGTATATCATCAAGTGGTATGTAGATATCTACCAAATGTACAACATCTACAGACAAACTGGAGATAGAAGGCTCAAGAAAGGGCAGAATCCATCAAAAGGTTAACCAAGTTGAATTGGGATTCTTACTGGGCGTACTTGGTAAAACCGCACAACTAGTGCATGACTCTCAAATGTATCATCAATTCTGCCGAGAAGATGGTGCCAACACTTGCCGATTTTGTTTTCGCAGGACAGCTAAAGTCAGAAGTCGGCCAGCCAACTCTCCTCAAGCAAATGTTGAACGCTTGTGATTACAAGGAACATATACACAAATAGTTAGTTGTTAGTTTTAGTTTTAGATTCAGTTTTAGTTTTAATTTTGCTTTATTTTTTCCTGAAATGAGGACGGTCATTGAAACCGTATCCTACATTTTTGTAATAAATTATTTTTAGATTTAGTTAGTAGTATTTAAACCCTTCTCATGCATTTAGACAAGGGTCCTGAAATTTGTCAAAAACTTGTCCTCAGAACATGCACTTTTGCACCCTCAAAGGAGGTTTTGATGAATGAATGGAACAGGATTTATTGATATCTACGTTTAATATCTACTACTGATGTTGCACTTTTGTACTCTTGGTGGATGTTGGATTAAGAAGAGATAAATCATTATTGCTTGAAGCTCATGAGTAGAACTAGTTATAAATGGTACTTTTATCTCTTAATTATTTCTGCTTATGTGTTAAGGTGATATTCATTTTTAGTTATTTATATATGAATGCGTGAATGCTTGAGTTATCATTTGGCACTTCTATACAGTGATAGCTATTTATTTATGCTTAATATATGAGTAGCTTATTATGTTTTTCACAATTGTTTCGTCTAACTTTTTATACGAAATGGTTTATCTTTATTGAATTCTTTTCTCATAGCACTTGAATGATCTTTATTACCAATTGTTATTTGAAATCATTTTAGATTGCATAACGGAAAGATTAAATCCTGGGTTAGTTTAGAATTAGATATTTCTATTCATTAGAATACAATTGCATGTTATTAGATTAGATTTAGAATAAAAGCATTTTACTTAGGAATTATTAGAAAGGAAATATCAATTCTCAACACATACACACATATATTTGGAAACTGGTTCCATATCCCCAGTCGGATCCACTATACCAAACGGAAAAGGAGCTGCTAACCAAGGTTCGGACCGGATGGGTATCCCCCTTGTTATAGACCCGATTTTCGGGGCTTCAACACATTCCCAACTTTAACTTTTTCTTTCAAGAAAACTGAGCCTTTACCTTTTATGACAGCGGGAGTGTCGTTTCCAAATGAGACACCCTTTTCCTTTTCTAAGGCATTATATTAGTCGTTTTTCTCTGTCACTTGTCATGTGTTTTAAGTATCCATTGTCGATGTACCACTTGTTTTCTTGTCGTTATGCATACAAGGCTATACCACATCATTTTGTTTGTGGTTCTTTCTTTCTCCATATTAATGGAGTTTGCTCCTTTTGAGCTATTTGCCGAAATTACTCCTGCATTCAGATTCTTCATGGCCAAAGTTGTTGCAGATTGAGCATTCCATTTCATTTTCAAGAAGGGAAAAGCTATCATAGGAACTTTTCTTGATCCCTGTCACATTTATTTGATTTCGTGCTTCTCTAGTCATGATAGTTTTGTAAGCAACACATTGAGTAGCTTTGTGACCAACATTATGACATGAGAAACATTGACCATTAAAGAAGTTCCTACTATTATTGAATCTATTGACCTAATGATTGTAGTTGAAGTTCCTTCTACTGACCTGTTGATTGATATTCCTTGAAGCAAATTGAGTGTGGTTTACCTGAGGTTGATTGTGGCCTTTGTTCATTCTTGAAGTAAATTGAGCCCGATTCATCTAGTGATCTACTTTATGCCTTTGTTGATGATTGTCGAACTGTTCGCTGCTCTTTGCTGCATCACAATAGATTTTAGTGGAGGTTGACGACTTCTGTGATTGGGATGTTTCTTCAGAGTATCCAAGACCTGTCTTTATGAGAGGAGAGAATTGCACTTTGATAATTTCATTTAAGGTATTTGATCCTTTAGCAAATCTAAGATTGAGATCTTTTGTTTTATCAAGATCCTTTCTTAGACCCACAATTTCACATTCTAGCTTTTCATTGTGTTTTTCTCTTTTAGCAAGTTGGAATGTCAAGGTATCTATAATCATACTCTTTTATTCTAAATAGATTTTGAGTTTAGAGATTTATTCTTAAAGGTCATCTTCATCTAAAGCATCTAAAAAATCATCATCTTCATAAACAATCAGAAGTCTATAGTCATTGCTATTTTCATCTTCATCACTATTTGATAAACCATCACTATCTTCATGAGTATAGTAGCTCTTTTTACTTACATTTTGTTTTCTATTCCATTTTGCAGATTTCTTACCTTTATCAACCTTATCTTTATGAGGACATTTGGTAGCATAATGACTGACTCTTCCACAAGCAAAACATTTAAAAGGTAGTTTACTTCTAAATCGTCTGGAACCCCGTTGAAGGTTCTTGACAAAGTTTGCTTCTTCTTCTCCTTCTGAAATATGTCCTGATTGATTAAGTTCTTCTTTTCTTGAAGCTTTAAATGTGGCTTCTCTCATATTTGATGGACCTCTGTTTCTCATCTTGAAAGCAGTTAAGATCCCGAGCAACTGTGTCATAGTAATAGTCTAAAGATCCTGCTTTTCTTCTATGGAAAATACTTTTGATTCAAACTTAGCAGACAAGGATATTAAAACCTTTTCAACTAAAGTAACTTCCTTTATTTCTTCACCCAAATTCTTCATGCAATTAACAATCTCATCTATACGTAAGAAGTAACTAGCTATACTTTCATCATTGTGCATTTCGAGAGTTTGATATTGAATTCTGAGAGTTTGCAGTTTTGCACGTTTTACTTGAGTGTCTCCTTCATAACTAATAACGATTTGTCCCATATTTCTTTGGTGGATTTGAGTTGCATAACTTTGACAAATTCTGATTGTGATAGACTTCCCAATAATGTATTGACAGCCTGGGATTGGTTTCATATTGCTTTTTACTTGCTGCATCTGTAGGAATTACTGATAGAAATGTATATCCTCCTTCCACGATTTCCCAGACATCTATTCCAAGAGATTGAAGATAGGTTTTGGTTCTTACCTTCCAATAAACGAAGTTTCTTCCATCAAAGATCGAAGGTCTGATGGATCCCTCTCTTTCTTGATTACTCATGATGATGGATCTTCCTTCAAGTGATCAAGCTTCTTCTAAAGGTCCTGCTCTGAAACCAATTGTCGAAAACAATACTGAGAGGGGGGGTGAATCAGTATTAGCAAGTTAATAATTTTTCATTTTCATAATTAGATTTATATACGCTACTTCAGTTAGTGGAACTTACGTGGATACGCAACTGTGATTAAGGAAACGAGCGTATATACTACAAACTTAAGATTCAGTTAACTCATCATATGTTGATCTTACTCAGTGCAATTGAACCATATAAATAGTAATCAAGTGCAGCAAAACAAAACAAACAATCACACACATGAACACAAGATATAAGGTGGAAACCCAATGTGGGTGAAAACCACCTATTGCAATCGTCTCTATCTTCCTTTTAATAATAAGAAACTTCTTTTTACAACTTTTGTACTGGTGCATACTTATACCAATACGCAGGCTTCTACCTGCAGAAGGCTACAACCTTCTCTCGTTCCCCAGCTTCTCCTAGAAGGGAGCTACAACCCCCTTAGCTCTTGTACTAGCTGATATGTTTACCAGTACATAGGTGTCAACCTACAGAAGGTTACAACCTTCTCTTTTTTTCCAAGGACCACGTTCCATTAATTTTCAGACTGGATCCATCAACAACATCATTCAATCATCAAATCTGCATCAACCAATCTCGACCTCAACCAAATCGATCAACCACTTTGACAACCTATCAATCTAATCATTCAGAATGCTATCACCAGAATACAGTAATCAGAACCCAAGCCTAAACCCAGAACACTGCAACAGCAAACAACAACAACTAAAACATTGATTATAAGGTATATGCTACTTTCTTGTGCCGACCCTGGGTGTATACGCGCTTTCCTCAAAACCAACCAGCGTATACATCTGCAACTATTAATTCATTATTCTACAGCTATACCAAACTTCAGTTATACCCAAATCATACCATTTACAGAATAATAAATGTGTTAGTATTCAGATCTAGAGTATTCATGAGAAAAAACACATAATGATAGATCACTTTATGCCTTAATATCTTTAGATCTTATCCTCCATTAACCGCTAAGGTTCCTCCTTGGTTCAGATCCTGCTATGCACCATAACCCAATAACCTATACACTAGATCTTGCTCTTCATCAAATATTCAATTCTTGAGTACCTTGGCCTAATGATTTTCTCCTCCTTTTATAGTTTTAGGCCTTTTTCAATACCATGGTCCAAAACCACTCAATACCTTGGGTCGATACTTCAGACCAGATACCTTGGATCAATACCATGGATCAAAATACCATGGACCAAATACACAGACCAAAAACTTAATTTTCCAACATGTACGCGCCTTTCCTTTTGTGAAATGGCGTGTGTACGTTATACACACTTTTTGGTCTGTTAACCTGCGTGTATACGCTCCTTTGTCAAGGTGAACCTACATATACCTTTCTCTAATCATTAAATCTTTGCTTATTGACCTGCTGCACTATGATCTGTCATCTGAGTGAGTTGCCATCAAGGACAACATCTATATCACCTGTATCATAATGCCAACATTTTGGAGCTCTCCTTGAGTTTATTTTCCTTTTCTTTCCATTCTATGAGTCAATTATGAAAAGGACAGCTCATACTAGGCACATTCAATATTGTTGAAAAATGTAGCAAGAAATTCTCAATTTGATTTTTCCGTTATTAAAGTGAGAATTTTTTAATTTCCACATTAGCATACAACTTGGATGCATATAACGTATGTGAAATGGCTTATGTCACCTAGTTTACTTAGTAAATTCAAGTTGGAGGAGTTAGATCTCAGTTAAGCATGATTGATTGTTAATTTATATCAATCAAATTTAGTTATCTCAAGTTCTTTTTAGTTAAACTAGTTCCAACTATTGGAGGTACTAGTGGAAGGTTAGTTGTGTAGTGGGACTTTAGTCAAACTCAGTGATCATCAAATTAACTAATTAATCGGCCCAAAATAGCTAGTGCATGTAGAGAATTCAAGTTACCTAGTTGAGTTGGAGATTCCAAGGTAGTGTAACATCAGTTGTAGACTATTCTGGAGTGTATACGTGTTTCATGCAACTTGATGATCAACCTGAGGAATTGCGCAATCCATTTTTGAGAAATTACTAAATAATAGGGGCCTAATTTCTAAAGGAATTTTGCAAGGAAATAGGGGCTCAAGAAGAGGCTGAAATTGACTAAGTCTGAGTTAGAGATTCT
This sequence comes from Pinus taeda, assembly GCA_000404065.3. Classification (NCBI taxonomy): domain Eukaryota; kingdom Viridiplantae; phylum Streptophyta; class Pinopsida; order Pinales; family Pinaceae; genus Pinus; species Pinus taeda. Next base: position 204,066 of record APFE031412530.1, on the reverse strand, counting down.
CAGTGAGTAGAGAGATAGGTTATGCACTTGCAAGTTGTGCTCAATTGAGCAAAGAAATTGTAGTACATCTCTATTCATCATATTAATGCAAGCAAGGATTGGGGTTTTTACTAGTTTACTTTCCCCGGGAAAAATAATATTTGCATGTGTGTGATTTCTTATTGCATGTCTAATATTTTTATTCTAAGTTGTGAATTAATGTCCATAGAGCAGTAGAGTAGGTTTGTCTCTTGTGATTTTGATTAAAACTTCATAAGAAATTTCAAATCTACATCGTAATTTCTACAAACATCATGGACTTTCTTGAGGAAATCAAAGTTATAAATAATTTGGGGGTCGAGAATTTTTATATAATGTGGATATCTTTCAACCTGAAATAACGAATAATAATTTCCCTCTGGTTGGCGATGGTCCTAGTTGGAAGGTTGACATGCTCCATAGCCCACCAAACCATATTTATATAGGAGGTAATTTTGGGCTTGGCTATTATCTTATGGAGAGATGATGTAGTTATGTCTCAAAGTGTGTTGTTAATTTATACAACCTTATCTTGATCCTCCTCATATTCAACATAACCTTTTTCTTCAAAAAACATATATAAATATTGCCAAGATAATTCATTGGCTTCCAATTTGTATGTCGTATCTAAAAATAGCCCTATGTTTGGGTTCTTGAAATAGAAATCTTCCATTTGTGAGATCTGGACCTCCTTCTACACTGGCTTCTATGCTTTCCTGAATTTCTTTCCCATTGTATTAGTTGTGGAAGAAAGTGCTATGTGTAGGGACGTGAGCAAAAATGAATGCAATAAGCGAAAATTAAGAAAACCAATGTAATATTTGAGGGTGTAAATGCACTTTGATGAGGATGCTGACATATATTATGAATCTTTAATTGAAATTATGTGTGAGACAAGCATGCTTATGCTTCACAGGATGGCACATTTACACTATGAAAATATCAACATTCCAATGCAGGATTCATGGGTGCATTGTTTAATTACCTCTCTTGATCTGATGGATCATTTTAATGCTCAAAATTCAAAGTGCTTAGATTGGCTCAAAACTAGTGTCAAAGCGAGGAGCAGATTGCCTTGAATCCAACACTATTTTTTCACTCAAAACCGACATCAGATGCTCCCGAAATCGTGTTCTGATCGATTTAGGAAATAACTAATTTTTTTAATGTGGGTTGCAGGTACACCCCAGTCAGCAATCCGTACGCTGACTAGGAATTTGAGTGGGTTTGACCAAGTATTTGGTGGACTAGTTGAATGCCACTTGTATTGTTTTGATTGGTTGTCGAATGGCGATTTTTTTATTGGTTAATTTGTTTTTATTTGGTCCAATGAGGGAGTGCCACGTGGACCAATTGGTGGTTGCCACATGGCCTCCACCCATTTGTGCAAAAAAAATTATGAGGTCGAAATGCCTCTACAAGGTTCAAACTTGTGACCTCCACTGAACAACAATAGGCCCACACTAATGTGCCACATGTATTTCTTGTTAATACATAGCAAAGAAACCTTATTCAAGTTTTTGTAATGTGCCATATGGCGGGAGGGGGTCGGGCTAAGCCCTAGCCCCTAGCCACCCTAATGCTATGGGACCACAGGTAGGGGGCCAAGGATCTAGGCCTTATCCCGACCCATGAGCACATCCACAAGCAATAACACCGTCAGAGCGTAGAGCTAAATCGGAGGCGGAAAGGTTAAGGGGCCAGCCCCGGGTCATATGACCCCTCATGTCATATGACCCCTCATGGAACCATGGGCATGAAGGAGGAAATGGGAGGTCAGCCCCAGGTCGTGTGACCCCTCATGAAACCACGATCCTGGTGAAGGAAATCGAGGGTCAGCCCTGGGTCGTATGACCACTGATGGAGGAAAAGGGGTGCAAATATCGACTAGCCCTCAACTCAAAATCTTCGGCACCCAACATGGTTGCATGGCACCACATGACCAAAAAATTCAGAATTGTGGGCTTAATGTAAAAGTTATGCATCCTATAATTTCACTCGCAGAGTGGGAATGTATTGCAGATTTGTGTGTCATTTCCACATTTTGAGCACTCAATCTAGGTTTGGGGTGAATTGTAGGATCACTAGTCAAAAGAATTTGGAAAAAACTTGAAACAATCATAACTTACTCAGTGTTTGGCCAAATGAGGTGTAAAAAGAATCAAAATGGGAGTTTTTGATAGTTATGGATCTATTGGAGATTTTAGTTCTGTTGTTTGAGCTTTGTAAAGCATGTAAACACACTTTTTATCATTTTAAAGAAAGAGGCCCTGCATTGGAAGTTAGACCACGAAATGTAGCCCATGAGATGGGTGAACTCCTTTATCATGTTTTGTGTTATGTGTTTCAGATATACTTATTTTATTTATGTTTAGGTGTAAAATTTGGTTAAAATTTACATGTTTATGTCTTTAGTAAATTGATCCTCTACCCAAAAAACATATAAATTTAACTTTAAAATTGTTAAAAATCTTCAAGTTTACACATACAAATCATTTTGGTATTAGAGGAATAGGTTATTGTGAAGATTTGATTTGTTTGCAAGTTTTTTTTCCTGATGCTTGCAAGTTTGAAGCTCAAAAGAGGAGAAGGAGAACTTGTGGAGCCTAGATCTCAGATTGTTTCAAGGAGAAAAAACACACCTCAAGCTTCATTATTCATGGCACATGAAGAAAGTCCTAAAGGGACATCTGAAGATGAGAAAAGTTTCAAAAAATAATTCTTTGGGATGTTTGAGATGGTTAAAGTTCTATATGAGGAGAGGAATTCCATATTGTATGGAGAGAGATCAAAGCCTCCAAAAAGATATGGAGGAAAAGGAGACAAGCCTACAAAAGGGAATGGAGGTAATGGTGACAAACCATCACCTTCACCTCCTTCATCATCCTCAGCCTAATCTTCATCCTCATCTTCAACTTCTTCCACCCTTTCACAAACACATTCAAATTCCTCAAGGGGTCATGGTGAAACTCCTTTGCTTAAGCTTGATATTAAGTTTGAATTTCCTATGTAAAATGGATAGGTAAATGTAGAGAGATTGGATAATTGGATTCGTCAGATTGAAGTGTATTACATTATACAAAGAATCAAAGATGATGAAACCAAGACTCAACTTGCTTCTCTTAGATTGGAAGGTGAAACACTAATTTGGTGGGAAGCCAAAATTCAAGAGGACATGAAGAAACATGGCAAGGTTTTATCCTATTGGAATGATTTTTTTTTATTGCAATAAGAAGGACATTTTATCCGTTAGCATACATGAAAAAACTAGTATGGATTGGAAAAACTTTAGACAAGCTAAGGGGAAAAATGTTCAAAGCTATACTCAAGAATTTAGAAAAAGGGCTTTGATTTTGGGCATAGATTTATCCTCACAAGATACTTGGCTAAAATATATTGGAGGATTGCATAGTTACTTGACACATACCATTCTCATATTTAACCCTATAAAACTAGATGAAGTTTTTGTACATGCAACTCATTTAGAGGCAAGAGGGAAAAATGTTTCTGAAGAAACTAGTGAGAGTTCCCTTGAGTCTGGAGAAAAGGAAAGAGTAAGTTCAAAGGAAAATGAAAGAATAATGCTACCATCAAGATGTAGAAAGAAAAACTTACATGTAAAAATTGTTCTAAAGAAGGTCATGATGAAGATCATTGTTGGAAAATTCATCTAGAGATGAGACCCAAAAAGTTTAAAAACAAGGAGAAAGAGAAGACAACTGCAACTACACAATACGATTCAGGTTATGATTCTAGAGATTAAACAAATATCACAACCATGGATTTGAAAGGTAAGGACATTGCAAGTATTAGTTATTCAAGTTGTCTCAATGAAACTCAAGATTAAAAGACAAGAATAAAGCTTTTCCATATTAGAGTCATCTCAAAACATACCAAGATAGAGACATTGTTTGATAGTGGTTCACAAGAAAATCTTATCTCAGGGGGACATTGTCATGAAGCTAAATTTAGAAACCATTCCTCATCCTAAACCTTATCCTCTAGGTTGGATATGTGACAATTCAAAATTGCATGTGACAAAAAGATGTAAACAAAAATTTTCAATCACTACAAAGTTTTTAGCAGAGGTAGAGCTTGATGTAATTCCAATTGATATATGTGGTATTTTTTTGGGAAGTCCATATCTCTATGATAGGAGAGTTATTTTTAATAGCCATGAGAAAAAATATCATTTGTTCAAGAATGGGATTGAGTACATTGTTAGAGCACACAAAAATAAGTTGAATACATCTCTTGTAAATGTGGGACAAATGAAGAGAATTGTTAATGCTAGTCAAAACTTTGCATTGTTAATGATCAAACGTTAATGTTGAGGAATCTAAAGACTTTCAAGGATATGAATCAAGTTTGAAATCTGATTTCATTGAGGTTTCTAATTCATGTGATAAGATTTTTTAGGAGTCTAACATGTTGCCTCCTAAAAGAGGCAAACAAAATGAAGTGAATTTGCAGCAAGATACATCATTGTTGAACATTGGTGTGAACAAGATGCTAGTGTTAAAGCATGCATAGGTCAAAAGGAAAATGCAAAGGCTATATGAAAAAGATGACATTGGTCCCAAAAAATCTTGTTGTGGGTTTCATAATGTTTTGGCTTTGAAGAAGGATGGTGCATGGTGATGGATATCAAAACTAGTAAAGAGTCGAGCCAAGTGCAAGGCTAGACATGTTAAACATTGTCATGATGATAATGTTCAAGGTGAAAGGAACTTGAAATCGTTTAGGTTTGCATTGATTGAAGATCGAGGAGGGAATGTGCATAGTCCTTCAAAGGAATTTTTCTATTCTGCATATCTTAGAAAATCACAGCGAAAATTCATCTTTAATAGAAATTCCAGGACTCCAAAATCAGGGAAAGCAATGTACTTTCATGAAAAGCTCAAAGCGACAAATTCAAGCAAATTTCAGTGGATTGAGACTAGAAGGGTGAGGGAGTTGTACCCTCATCTAATTGTTTCTGATAAAGATATTTTGGAGGTCCAAAAGCTTCCAATGGGGAGGAATGATCTAGTGGATAAGTTTAATGCTCAAAAATCAAAGTGCTCGGATTGGCTAGAAGCCAACAGCAAAAATGAATATCTCGTCGCCTTGAATCCAACGCAATTTATTTCACTCAAAACCGACATCAGATGCTCCCGAAATCGCATTCTGGTCGATTTGGAAACAATAAAAAAATTTGAATGTGGGTTACAGGTACACCCAGTCAACATTTTGTACATTGATTGGGCCGTTGACTGGGTTTGATTGATTATTTGGTGGACCAGTCACTTATTGCCACATTTCTTGTTTTGATTGGTTGTGGAATGGTGATTTTTTTATTGGTTAATGTTTTTTTGATGTGGCCCAATGGGGGAATGCCACGTGGGCCAACCAGTGTCTACCATGTGGACTCCACTTATTCCTGAAAAATTTTGTATGAGGCCAAACACCCTCTACAAGATTCGAACTTGTGACCTCCACCGAACAACAATAGTTCCACACGCATGTGCCATAGATATTTCTTGTTAATATATAGCAAAGAAACCTTATTTAAGTTTTTGTAATGTGCCATATGGTGGGAGGGGGGGTGGGCTAAGCCCTAGCCCTTGGCCACCCCAGTGCCACGGAACCACAGGAGGGGGGCCAAGGGGCTAGGCCTTAGCTCGGCACATAGCCACAACCCCAAAGCATATAACACTGTCAGAGCACAGAGTGAAACTGAAGGTGAAAAGTTTAAGGGACTAGCCCCAAATCATATGACCTCTCATGGAACCACGCGTGCGATGAAGGAAATGGGAGGCTAGCCTTGGGTCGTATGACCTATAATATGACCATAAGCGGAGGAAAAGCTATGTAGAGATCCATTAACCCTCAACCCAGAATCTTCCGAACCCAACACAGTCGCATGGCGCCACATGACCACAAAATTTAGAACTGGGGGCTTACTAGCAGAGTTATTCGTCCTACAATTTTACCCGCTGAGTGGGAATGTAGGCTAGGTTTGCATACCATTTTCGCATTTTAGGCGCTCAGGCCAGGTTTGGGGTGAATTGTAGGATCACTAGTCAAAATAATTTTGAAAAAACTTGAAACAATCATAACTTACTCAGTTTTTGGCCAAATGAGGTGTAGAAAGAACCCAAATGGGGGTTTTTGACAGTTCTAGATCCATTGGAGACATCAATTCTTTTGTTTGAGATTTTTAAAACATGTAAACACACTTTTGAGAATTTTAATGAAAGAGGCCCTGCATTGGAAGCTGGACCAGGAGATAGCCCAGGAGAGGGGCGAAATCCTTTATCATGCTTTGTGTTATGTGTTTCAAATATGCTTATTTTGTCTCTGTTTGGCTATAAAATTTGGTTAAAATTTACTTGTTTAACTTGTCTTTGTTTGGATCTACCCAAAACATATATAACTTTAACTTGCAAATTTTTAAAAATCTTCAAGTTTACACATTAAGATCATCTCTAATCATGAATATTTTCTTAATTCAAGTTTAATTTAGCCTAACAATGGACTAGCCTTAATCCCCAGCCTCATGGCCCTAAGATGTATGTGAAGTTCAATTAAAATAGTGGCCCAGAGACTGGGATGACAATATCGTTGGTAATTGATTGGGAAAACTCGTTGAAATTGACAATAATCATAAAAACCCCAGCTACATGGATCTCTTTTTATAGATGAGGAATGACCTGTTATAGAGTTTTGTGAACCCAATGTTTCGGACTACCAAGTGAGTCCATCATCAAGGGATGCGTCAATATATATTCACCAAATTTTAATGATTTATCCAAGAGCTCTATTTAGGGTATATATAGGTTTTAAAGAAAAGATATATGAAATTTGGTCGGCCATTATCCTATTAATTTTTCATTTATTATT
>APFE031412530.1:173916-196344 GCA_000404065.3 Pinus taeda | reverse complement strand
ATGAGAAAATTCAAATATAGGGGTTTAGACATCAAAATTTTTAAAAATATGAGGTACCCATTATTTATTTTTATAAATACATAAATGGGGTCGGGGTGTTTCATGCACAACACAACTAAGGATCATTGTGTTAAATGAAATAGTCATGCTCAGAAAGTTTCAATCACATCTTAAGTTACAGGAACCATCCACTCCCTATGATGGCATTAACAATGAATTAATTCTTATTTAAAGTCAATTGAGACTAAGTGTTGTCACAATTATGCTATCATTTACACTCCAACTCATATTTGAAAAAACTTGCATAAATTTCATACCTTGCTTCCAATTATTGGCATTACAAGTATTGTAACTTATCTTTACTTCATAATTTAGCTTCAAACTAATGGAATTGAAGTAAGTTTTATTCATTCAGTAGTATATTGCTATTTGTTTATGCAATAAAGCCTTTTTTTCCTAATGCAAGTTTTAAATTTTGTTGTAAATAATTCCTAAGAAAATAAAATAGAAAACAAAGGTCATTAACCCTTTAGAGAGTGATAACAACACCCAGAATTCAACTCTCCTTTTCGACACTTACAACTAAATTGAAAGGAAAATCCATGATTTGGAGCAACATGTTCAACTACCTCAAACAAGGAGACTTCAATGATGTGTACCAAGATGATGAACATAATCACATTGACCTTTGGAGGTCATCACTTCACAAGATTGCAACCAAGCCTACTCTAACACAATACACATGCATGGTACATTGGAATCGAAATCACTCGGATAATAAAATGTGTATCATCCTAAATGATAAAAGAGAATTCATAGGAACCTTTAGGCTTAAGGATTTACAAATAATGTATAATTCACCTTCTCCTAAACTCAAATAACTCAAATATGATATAGAATTCCTCAAGGTCTTCACCATCAAGAAATGAATTAAAAATAATTTAGATATGGAAGCTCTCATTGAATGATGGTGAATGGAGTATAATTCATTCAAAACCAAGGAGAAGAACACATACCCCATCAAACATATGAGAAAATCACATGAAACCACTACCACTATGATTTGTAGATTACATGATGAAAAAAAATCTCTATTACTAATGATAGAATGGGCCCTTTTAATGCATCAAGAAATGGACAAAGGTAAAAAAAATGATTGGGAAACTATAATATCCAATAATTTGAAGAGGTGGATTGAAAATGTAACATCCCTATTTGGCCTATGGAATGTAAATAACATGTATATGCATAATTAGGTTGGTGAGCCGAGACACACTAAATATGTTGTTGAGTCGAGGATAGTTTTTGAGGGATGTTTTTCCCATGTGCATATGTGTATATGTGTTATGGAGACTGTTGTGCCTATGTGCATGAATGTGTTGTGTTTTGGGGTTGGTATGTCTAGGTGCACATGTTTACATTTATATGTGGTTTGAGGCTAGAAGGCATGGTAATGTGATTATTATAACACATACATATTTATGAAATAAAATGGTTGCAAGATGCAATGATGAAATGAGAATGGGGCATAAAAAAAAACATGCATACAAAAGAGGGATGTTTGGCACAACAAAAAGGGAAGTAGAAGGAGTAACTATGAATGGGTATTCCTATGCTATGTGAAGAGTATGGAATGGTTCCTATTCATGATTATGGATAGATGACCATGGGAGTATGGAGACCATTGTGGAAATGGAAGTTTGTAAAAGCTACCTAGAAGATCGGGATGGCAGTGGAACCCTTGGAAGCCATATGAGTTATCGTTGAATGTTTTTGGGCTTTTTAACATGATTTTTTAAGGCCTAAATGAGAGTATTGAAACTACTGAAATCCGTAGGAATGGTGGTTGGAGGCTTTCATGTTTGGTATTTTAGCAGTGTGAGGCTAGGAAGGGTACTTTAAAGGGATGAGAGGAAAACACAACTCCTAGAAACCACAGGACTACTAGCTAGAGGGCATAGAGATTGGTAACATTCCTATGTGTTGCCTAGAAGAGTACCTGGAGGGAATGTGAGGGAAGTGGAGCTCCTCAAAACCACAAGACTACTGGTTGGAGACCACTGGTCTTAGTACATTGGCATATGGTTGTTGGTACTTGGTGTGTACCAAGTCTTGGGAATGTTGATGATGATGTCCCATGGAGTCAAGGCCCCAGAATGAGGGTGAAATTTTATTGAAATAAATGAAAAATGTCGTATATGCCTAAGTGGAACGCAAAAATCCTGCAACTAGTTTCCACAAATTAAATTATAAGTATTTATCTTCCATATTTATTTTTGCTGCAATGTTTATATATAAATATATCGTAGTGAATTACATCTAAATGTTAATTGAAGGAAAATAATCATGCTAGAATATGCATATGCTTGTGTTTTTCATTTTAGTATATGTTTAGATATGCATTCATAAGATATGATTTCCCAAAGGGGTCTATTTGTAGGACATAGGTTACCAAGGATAACCAGTACAAAATTAGACCTCACTTGGAGGTTGGAATAGTAGGCAGGTGACTAAGGTATGTTAAACTGTTAGAAATACTAAGAAGGAGGGGGTAAACCAATATTTCATGCCAATTTAAACTTTAATTAGTTTATACATTTCATTTCCAATTCATATGATCCATTAGTTTCATACCATCAGAATATGAGCAGAATTAATCATGAAAACATGAAATCCATAGAAAGAAATCAACACATCAACATAGGAACAACATGATTTTAGGTGGAAACCAAAGATGAGAGAAAACCACCATTGTCGTGTCTGCTTTTTCTTCTTAAATCAAGGAAATATATGTTACAATTTTACACTGGTGCAGTCTTTTGTTAGTGCATAGACTCCAACTTATAGAAGGATTCAACCTTCACTAAGATTTCTAGCTACTACTGGAAGGAAGAAAATACTCCCTCTTACTTATAATGATCCACTTTTCACAATGTTTCAAACTGGGACCACCTAGAACAAAAATTGATCGAATAGCTCACTATACCCACAAAGTAACCAAAAGGATATCTGCCCTTAACCTTGTTCAAATCTACCAAACAATAGTATTTCATCCACAAAAGTCAACAATTAAGATAAGCAAGACATCAACAACTGTCATTTTTAGAGCAATAAATGACACATCCAACAAACTTTAGAGTTTGTTCCTTGTATTGTCACAACTAGTACTACATATAACTTCATAAATTACTTCTCACTACATAACATATGTAGCAAGCCAAGTCACCTTCAAGTAGGAATTATCCTCTTATTATTATCTCTTCTCAACATAGGAAAAGAAGTCTTCTATATGTGACAACCAAGCTAGACCTTATCAACATATCAAAACAAGTCAAGACTGTGCAATTTTGTCAATTAACAGATCAATCAAATCTATCAATTCTTCTCATTAAATATTTTATGCTAATATCACTGTGAGATCTCTGCAATAACTAGAATACAATTCATTGCATATGAAGGAGAAAACCTTCACTGTCACACAAACCCTAATAGTAAAATCAAGACAAGAGAACTTTTGGCATGAAAGATGTTGCCAGATCAATTACCACTGAAGAAAGGTCATGTATAAAACTGTTACTATATGTCACACAATCAATTCAACACCATTGTGAAACTATCATTATTTAGAAGAAATACTTCTATGTGCAACCTCTAAAAGTTATATATATATATATATATATATATATATATATTGAATGCCACCTCTGAAGTAAGACATTCGACCAAAAATAAAAGAGATCATTGTTCAAAATTTTTAATATTCTGAATTAAGCATGACACTCTGCATAATGACAATCTACAACTTCTATTTCATATTTTTGCACAAAAGTGTAACCAAGAATTATTTCTAACATTGAGATCTCTTGCATACCCTCTCACTAATCAAAACAAGCCTAATTTTTTGTAAAAGTTCTGCTATAGCAATTTGTCACAAGACTCACTATTTTGCAAAAAATATGGTTTGCGTATAATACAATTTCCTTGCAAAAGATAGCCAAAAAATCAAGATAATCAAATCAAATCTATGAATATACTGTCATTGTTCATATGGAGTTGAATGTTGCTTACTGATCAATATATACAAGTCATCATAAAATCAATGATTTGTGAAATCCTCTGTCCATTTTTTTCTTCTTATCCTATAATGAGTATTTAGGCAAACAAGTCGACCAAGACTAAATGTAGGAAAAAGAAACGAACACCATTTCTGAATACAAGATCAAAGTTTTCTGCTACAATGTCATAGATATCATGAACAAGAAGGGTATTACTATATTATTTTCAAAATAATGTGACCAACTTAGGCTTCAATATCATTAATCATATTTGTCTACATAGAATATCTTCAAATATTATTGAGTATAAATCTAACAAGACATGCAAGATATGGAAGCTACCAAAAGCTTTTGTCAACAAATCCCTTCACACTTTATCATCAAGTAAATCAACAATATAGAGGATTAAACCCAAAACCAAGTATCTCTATAACCTTTGTGTTCATACACAGTCACAATTATTATATATTTGATCACAAAGTTAATCTAGTATATGTTCAACTTATGCTAAAATTTTCTCAACCAGACTCTTGCAAACATAAGGAAAAGCCTAGCATCTAGATTCTTATATTTGCAATACACATTCTTGAACAAACATTCTAATCTCATCTAGAAAATCAGTGAGATATATTCATATTTGTGCAAAACATTACTTATCCAATAGCATCTAAAAAGTCCAAAGAAAACCCTTTTAATTGTTAACCCTGCAACATTAGTGACTAAACAAAAATGGTATCTATGGTGCACAATTAATGAGCAATGGCCTCATAGTAAAGAGTTTTTTTTGGATCTGAGGATCTCTACAAACAAAAAAACTTCAAGCCCAAGAGGCAAATAAGGCATATAATGATATTATCTATGCAAGAAATTATACTTGTGCATACGTATAATTACTCAAATGAACTCTAACTTTCGTACCTTGCACCTCAGAGATCATTCAACACAACAAATTCTAAGATTTCCTCCATTCACTCTTTCGTAGACCCTATGTGAATCAAGACATATAAAACTCAAGAAGAATGCACATCAAATGCTTTCGATCACTCCTTTTATAGTGTTAGATTTTCCCAATACCCTATGTCAAAAACCTTGGATTTTCAAATACCATAGGCAAGAATTAATATTGGAATTTGGACCATGTCAAATTCATCTACACACACAAGAAATATGGGAAAGAAACCTAGTTTAATTCATTTTTTTATTTTTGCAATCCTACATACATGGCCACACACCTGATTCATGAAAATTTTGGCTACAACTACTCCCATGGTCCTTCCCTTGTGTGGTTGGGGGCTTTTGGCTACCTTGATGGGCCTACCTCCATGCAACTGGGGCTTCGACTAGGGAACCCCTCCTATTCTCACTATAAAACCTTGAAAAACTTCATCCTTTTGTTTTACAGTACATGTATACCTATTTGCAACCTCTTTGCTTCTTTTTGCACTAAACAATCCATATTTCCATGTAGTCATACTGAGATCAAACAATTTCTATAGGAAATAGGAATCAAAGTAACAAATCAAGTGTCAATGATCAAACATCCATTAGGTTTCGTCAATCATAAATTTGGCATGAGTAGGTTTCCATCAAGGACAACATAAGGACCATAATGCCAATAATCTCCCCCTTTGGACTTGATGGCAACCTCCAAGTCCTCTCTCCCCTTTTAACATCAAGGGAAAAGGCCATAAGCTGAAGAAAAAATCCCTTTATCATTATGAATACAATAAGATGGATCAACCGGAATGAAGGAATAACCATGATCCCCCTAAGCATATGTGTAAGTAATAATGATGCATATGGATCAAATATGCTACCACAAATGGGAGTCATCTGCAAAAGAATGAGCATTTGATACTATAGTGAAATATGGGCATAAATAAGAGACTCATCAACGACAAGATATTAGAATTCCACCATGAGAATATATAACAATAGATAACCATAATTCTAACCATTGGAAGTAAAGAGGATGCTCCCCCTATGCCAATCATCAAATCTATGTACCAAAAGCAATATAAAGGGTAGAAATCATCAGTGAACAACATATCCAATTAGCATGCATAGCTCCCCCTAAAAGCATATTCTGGTTTTAAATTAAGAGAGGGAAGAGGTAGAGATCAAGAATGATCTTTGACGAAGATATTCAAATGAATCATGAGGAAGAGGTTTGGTGAAAATATTTGCAACTTATTCCTTTGAAGGAATATATTCCAACTTGATTTTATATTCAACTTTCTCTCTAAGAAAATGGTATTTTATTGGAATGTGTTTAGTTTCTGAGTGCATGATAGGATTTTTAGAGATATTTATGGAACTTGTGTTGTCAAAAAGAATAGATACATGTTGAGGGCAAGTGACTTGAATGTCTTGTAATTTTTGAATCATCCAGAGAAGTTGAGTACAACAAGTAGCAACAACAACATATTCTACTTCAACAGTTGATAAGGCTACATAACTTTGTTTATTACTAAACCAATAAACTAGACATGGTACCAAGTAGAATGCTTCTCTATTACTACTTTTTCAATCATCAAGACTACCATCCCAATTTACATTTGTATAAGCATGAAGTGAAAAATTTATGTTCCTAGGGTACCATAGTCCAAGATCTTGAGTGCCCTACAGATACTTGAATATCCTCTTGACTGCTTTGAGATGTGTTTCTTTAGGATTTTTGTAAAATCATCCAACTATTCCAATTACATGCATAATGTTAGGTCTTGCACTTGTGACATAAAGAAGCTGTGAAACATGGACCTATATTCAAATTGATTAACATTTGGAGAGTCATCTTCTTAGTTGAGGCAACATCTTGTTACCATATGTGTGCATATTGGTTTGCAATCTTCTAAGCCATATTTCTTCCTAATCTACTTAAGGTTTTTGGTTTTTGAAAGGAAGATACCATTCTTAGTTTGTTGTACCTATAAACCAAGAAAGAATGTTAGCTCACCAAGTAAAGACATTTCAAATTCTTGTTGCATGGCTGAAGCAAACCCTTGTTTCATTGTGTCAACATTTCTCTCGAATATGATGTCATCAACATAAACCACTACTACCAGTAGTTTATCTTTGTCTTCTTTTATATATAAATTACTATATGCAAATCCTTTCTTGAATCCCTGCTATTGTAGATACATGTCAAGACGATAAGACCAAGCTCAAGGAGCCTGTTTTAACCCATATATTTCCTTTTTAAGTTTGCAATCATGATTTGTATCATTGCCAAGTATGAATTCTTCAAGTTGTTTAATATAAACTTCTTCTTCTAAGTCCCCAGTTAGAAATGCATATTTAACATCCATTTGATATACTTTATAAAAGTTGGTAAATGCAAGGAACATTCTAATGTCTTCAAGTTGAGTTACAGGTGCAAATGTTTCTTGAAAGTCTATCCCCTCTTGTTGAACATAACCTTTACACACAAGTCTTGCTTTTTTCCTCACTACTTATCTATTTTCATTTAGTTTGTTTTTAAACACCCATTTTGTCCCAATTACATTTTTAGTATGAGGTCTTGGAACAAGTTCCCATGTATGATTATTTTCTATTTGGTTGAGTTTTTCATTCATTACCTTAATCCAAAATTCATCTTTGCTTGCTTGATTTTCATTTTGAGGTTCAATAGTGGACAATAAGGCTAGGTGACAGGATGATCCAACAAATGTTCTTCTAGTTTGTATTCCAACGTTTTTATCTACTAAAATTTGAGATTAAGGATGATTCTTTTGCACATACCTTGATGGATTATTTTCTAGCATATTTACATTTTGATCCAGGACTTCTCCTTCTTCTTCACGTAATACTTCTTGTATATTGGTGGGAATTTGTTCATCATCAATTTGAATTTCTATTTTAGTACTTGAAGATCGTTCATCAACAACAACATGTATACTTTCAACTATGTTTCGAAGCCTTTTATTATAGAATTTGTACCCTTTACTTCTGGAAGAAACCAAGAAGAAATCCTTCATCAGATCTAGGTTTAAACTTTCTCAGCTTATTATCATTGCTTTTTATAAAACATTTAATCCCAAATATTTTAAAGTATTTAACAGTTGTGAGCTTGCCATACAAGATTTCATGAGGTGTTTTTCCACTTTTGAATTGTACATGTACCTTATTGAGGATATCAATGACTATTTGTACTGCTTATGTATTTCAATGCCACTCTAACTCATTGATTAGAGATATTAGATTATGTTATGTGGATATTTTAGTTCCCTTTCTTGTTTTAGTTATTGTTGCAGGTCCCATTTATAATGCGTGGAGCTAGAATTTGAGCTTACAAGCAAGGAGAAGAAAAGGACTTATTATAGATTCCAGGTAGGTCTCTTTTCCATATTATAATCTCCCTAAGGAAAACATAGATATTTTTTCTCTTTGTTTTTCTAGATCGAACCACTAGATCTAGGGATTTCATTTTTATCCGCAAAAGTGAATTTTCTATATAGCACTAGTTTTCATTGTTGGTGTAAAAATATCAACATCGTTGAGACCCCAAGTTTGGGCACAGAGACCAACAAACCTCCTTTGTATTCTAACACAATGATGACATTTTCACCTTAGCCAAAAAGGATAAGGAGTCTCACCCGAGGTGTGCCCCGACCTTAGTTAGATGCGCTTGGAAGTCCAGTACCGGGGAGAGGTCACAAGATGAACACAGAGGTCTAGGAATCAAACTATATCAATCAGACAACTTAGTCACAATAGATCATGAACATCTAGAATATAAATATGACATAGATACGACTCTATTAAAAAAAACTAAGAAGTCAAATAACCTTTCATGCACTACACATATATCCCAGCAAACTCCCTTTTTCTATTAATTCATATCGCCATAGAATATTACATTTGGCTTAAGAGCCTCATATTAACATTACAGAGATATCATAAATATCAATACTGCAAATATCAATACAGAGATAGATCATCATGGCTCATTGTCATCAGATTAGGAAACTGAGACTACAAATTCCATCCACTGGAAACATAATTTTCATAGTGCTCTTTTGGTGAGGTGGCCTATGGAGGTTTCGGTTATCGGAATATTTATACGAGCGGTAGTTGAATGAGATGGCACTGACAGAGGAAGATGAAAGGGTAGTGATTTTATATGGAATGTAGTGGTAATGGGAGGGTTAGTGATCCAATTCATGACCGTCAGTGGATCTAACTCGAGAAATAACGAAAACATGGATTGTGGCATGAATTCATCACTAGTAACTATGATGATGGTTTGAACAACATAATCTACCTCCATTTCCATCTCTATTCCGAGAAGTGTCTTGTGAGGCAAGGTGTTTGAAATAGTGGTGGTAGTATATGTTGTACAGAGTGAAGGGTTATTTGATTGAGGTGACATGCCAGAAGTGGAGGGTGGATGTTCTTCGATAATGGGTGTATATGATGGAGTTTCTTCATCTATCAGATCGACAACCTATGTGGAGGTGATCATTCTCTTTTTCTTTGACCCAGTTGGAGGTTTTGTAGCTTTTGAATTACGGGGCTTTGGGATCACCGGTTCTGACTGAGAATGGGGACCCACTTCACGTAGTGAAGAAATAAGGGAAGCACTAGCCAAAAACTCATACAACCTTGAAATTTGAAATTCATAGAAAGGGGGGAAGGCACTTACTGAGACACCAATGTTGACCATGATATCCTAAATGGAATTCATTTTATTTTGGAGCTTCTTGATGACTGGGTCTAGTTATTCCTCATCTATTCTTTTCTTTGATGCTATAAATGTCTCCCCTAATAGTGGTGTTGTCACCATTTCTTCAAACAGATATATGTGATTTGCCTCTTATATTTCTATGACAATCCTCGTCATGAATTAACCTGTGTGTGGAAAGATGCTTCAGTCAACATGAACTTTTGAGCCCTATTTTGAAACGTGTCCAAATGGACACATTTAGGCCATATCTAAACATGGCCATGGCTGATATTGAACCATATGTTCAGTGAGTAATCATCAAGTAACAACTTTGGGACTCTTTCCACAGCCTTGACTACTTCCAACATCTTGTTGTACCATCCAATAAAAGAGGCCTTGTTAATTTCTTTACTACTTGGGTCCCTTGAAGTTCATCAAGGTGTATACCTTAGAGCTAGTAGCTAGTCTTATGTGATTAGAGTCAATTCTCGCCCCCCTCTGGTGGGAACCATTTCCACATTTCCAGCGTAACAACAAGATATCCATAGATGAAATGGGTGGCTCTCTTGTATACATCCT
Organism: Pinus taeda; assembly: GCA_000404065.3. Taxonomy (NCBI): domain Eukaryota; kingdom Viridiplantae; phylum Streptophyta; class Pinopsida; order Pinales; family Pinaceae; genus Pinus; species Pinus taeda. The sequence goes on along the minus strand of APFE031412530.1, from coordinate 186,045 downwards.
TGAAGGCCTCAAACAACTCATGAAGTAGAAAACTGCACCAGTTCAGCTATGCACCCTGTATGCAGTTCTCTACCACTGAAATAGTATCTAATGTGCATTCATTCCATGAGAAATGCCACGTGAGCTTCCATGCAATAATTTAGTAAGAGAATTTAACATTTGGTGTGTTGATTGGTTCTATCATTGTGTCCTAGCCTCCTTACCAGGTATTGTACTTATTGTAGTAACTCTCATCCCATGTCTTCTTTGCTTGCTTGGAATCTATTTGAAATGTTGTCAATATAGGGGCCCTGACAATAGATAGGCTAGTGAGCCTCTAAATGTCCAACGCATGTATTAGGTGTTGGGTGTGGAGCCTAATTATCTTTTGTATTCAAAGGTTTCAGCTGGATGTATACCCCAGGAAGATTGTACTCCCCTCCATGCGGGGGGGTGCAGGGGGGACTTGTCCCCCCCACGGGGGTTTGGGGGGTAGCACCCCCGAAGCTAAAAATAGATGTAAATTTTCCTTGTAAAAGTATAGTAATTTCTATTCAATCTAGGCCATTCATTAGGCGGATGATTTGACGGTAGAAGTTATGTTTAATTTAGGGTTTTTTGCCCTAGAACGCAACCCCTCACTATATATGAGGGAATTGTATTGCGTCTAAGTAGATATGTATTATGAGTGAGGATATTGGGAGAGAAGAGGGAGTTACAACAGATCTGATATAGGTTTTATCTCTTCAGTTTGTTGGATAATATAAAAAGAAGGTTTGGTTGTTTCTCCATGGACGTAGCCCAAACTGGGTGAACCACATATATCTGTGTCTCTCTTGTTTTATGCATTTTTTGTGTTTATATTTCTACAATATTTTATGTGTTCCATTGCTCTGTAATATATAATTTTCTAACAACTGGTATCAGAGCCGACTGATAAACTGACCGGAGAGAAGGGTTCCTGGTTCGAGTGGGAGCAATGGCGGAAGATGGTAGGTTTAGGGTCAAAAAATTCAATGGCCAAAACTACCAACTGTGGAAGATGTGGATGGAATATTATCTATATTAGAGAGATCTGTACCTACCATTGAGCAGAAAGAAAAAGAAGCTGGCGAGTATGACAGACACGGAATGGAATATTCTCAACAGAAAGGCACTTGGAACAATACGACTATACCTAGCGGGGTCGGTAGCATTTAACATTTCAAAGGAAATGACAACAGAGCGTTTAATGTCGACATTGGCCAAACTATATGAAAAACCGTCGGCCTCAAATAAGGTATTTCTTATGAAGCATTTATTTAATATGAAGATGTCAGAAGGTGGATCTGTTGCTGATCATTTAAATTATTTTAATACAGTTACAAGTCAGTTAAGTTCTGTAGGGTTAAATTTTGATGATGGAGTTAGGGCTCTTTTATTTTTGTGCTCATTACCAGAAAGCTGGAATGGTTTTGTTATGGCCATTAGTAACTCTGTCTCTGGATCTAGTACTTTAAAGTTTGATGATGTTGTCGGTGCAATCCTTAGGGAGGAAATGCGACAGAAAATCTCCAGTGGGACATCAGGTAATGCTTTGACTGCAGAGACTAGGGGAAGAAAAATGGAAAGAGGAAAGAGCCCGGGACATCACAGTAAGTCAAGAAAAGCCAAATCCAAGTTGAGATTGGGGATAGGATGCTGGAAATACGGGAAGAAAGGACACCTGAAGAAAGACTGCAAATCTTAGAAGGGAAAAGAAGGAGACGCGCAACAAGAAACTAATCATGAAGCGAATGTAACAGGTGAGTGTTGCAAGATGCTTTGATTCTTTCATTAGAAAATATTATTGATGCCTGGGTGGTAGATTCGGGGGCCTCATTCCATGCCACACTTGATAGGAAACATTTTCTTGATTATGTTCAAGGAGATTTTGGATAGGTTCGATTGGGTGATGATAAACCCTGTAAAATCTTTGGAATGGGTAAAAATTTTCATAAAACAACAAAATGGAAATCAGTGGCTATTGAAGGTGGTAAGGCATGTTCCAGATCTAAAGAAAAACCTGATTTCAATAGGGCAGTTGGGAGGTGAAGGTTGCATAACCACTTTCACAAATAAAACCTGGAAGGTCAGTAAAGGATCTCTGGTAATAGCAAAAGGAGGAAAGGTTGGTACATTGTATTTATGCAATGTTATTTCTAATTATGTTAATGCTTTAACCTCTAAAGGATAAGATAAATCATTGTGGCATCATAGGCTCGGGCACATGAGTGAGAAGGGGATGTAGATTCTTCACTCAAGAAATTTGTTGCCAAGTTTGAAGCATGTTGTTTTAAAATTCTGTGAGAATTGTGTTTATGGAAAACAAAAGAGAGTCAGATTCCTTAGAGTTGGGAAAGAAAAGAAGAGCGAAAAATTAGAGCTTGTGCATACAAATGTATGGGGACATGCTCAGGTATCATCTCTTGGTGGCTCTCATTATTATGTTACTTTTATTGATTATGCAACCAAAAAAACCTGGATTTATTGTATTCGAAATAAATCTGATATATTTGATACTTTCAAAAAATGGAAAGCTTTGGTTAAAAATGAGACAGGAAAAAGGTTGAAGTGTCTCAGATCAGACAATGGAGGTGAATACTGTAGTAAAGAGTTTGATAAGTACTGTAAAGAGAATGGAATTCGTAGAGAGAAGACAGTTCCAGGAACACCACAAGAAAATGGTGTGTTAGAAAGGATGAACAGGACAATCATGGAGCGTGCAAGGTGCATGAGATTGCATGCATGATTGCCTTTACAATTTTGGGCAGATGTTGTAGATACTGTTGTTTATCTAATAAACAGAGGGCCTTCAAGTTCCTTGGATGGTGGTATTCTAGAGGAGGCATGGACAATTAAAAAGGTAAACTACTCTTTTTTAAATACTTTTGGTTGTGAGGCCTTTGTCCACATTAATAAAAAAGTAGAACAAGGCTTGAGGAAAAATCAAAGAAATGTACCTTTATTGGATATGGTGTTAATGATTTTGGTTATCACGTTTATGATTATGAAAACACAAAATCATTAAGAGCAAATATGTTATATTCAATGAAAAGGTTTTCAATAAGGATCAACTACAGGAAAAGAAACAGGGAAAATAAAATGGAGAATACACAGTGCTTGACGATATCATAGGAAAAGTGATGGTGTGTTATAGACATATTTGGGCACTGCAACCCCAATCTTATATGTCGATAAACTAGGTCTCTTTAACCCCTAAAAGTATTGTTTCATACCCAAAAGGATCATGGTCATCTGATTACATCATTCCCCAAAAGTTCCACCTGAAAAACCATCCAGAACTGGCCAAAACAGGACCATACTGACTCCTCCACTATCAAGGTGTGATGCATATTGACTCCTACACTAGCCAGGTGCGATGCATACTGATGAGGCCTTCTGGAGGGTGTGATGAGCGAGGATGGACAAATGTCTGAGACGTTTTGCTAAGTGGATGCTCATGGAATCTTCTAGAAACTTCTCCTATGATGCTTGCCTCTCTAAATTCGCCCAGGGATGAGTAAGAGATCCAAGAAATCTCCAAGTGGAACCAAAAACAACAAGTGGAATGACACTAATCAAAACCCGAGATATGACTCACACCCTTGCACACATCAATAAATGGATCCCTCATCTGAGATATCTGAAGGCTGGAATTTTGTAATTTGCAAGGAAGTGCTGATAGTTTGTGGTTGAGAAAGAGCATTGTATTGTTGGTGTTATATTTATTTTCATGAGGTGAAGAGGGCTTTTATGCTGGGAGGATGATGCTAGAGAAGACAGTTGGGTTGTAATTCTTCCTTCTATTTAATAAAGTTCTTTGAGTTTTCTTCCATACAACTATGTAATTGTGAATGTTATTATTTGTGAATGCCATTGTATGTCCATTGTATTTCTGATTCTGCAATGCTTATGATATAATAGATCAAGATGCTTTGACAGTGTTTTGTTGCTGTGTTTCTACAGGTATTCTCTAAGCAGGAGAAGTAGGAGAGGAGTTGCAAGCTCTGTCAAGGGGGAGAGAGATCAAGCAAGGAGTTAAGCGAAAGATCCAGGTTGTTTCCTTTGCCTCTCTCTTATTTATCATACATAGAAGAAATCCCAAATTGCTTTGATTGTTTGTTTCTAGGATAGTTGCCAATCCTAGAGGGCTAGTCGATTGAAACAATACTAGTTTTCCCGGAAACAAAATGGTGACTCCATTGGGGATTGAATAGATGTTTGCTTGTTATTTTTGTTTGTTTTATAAACTATAGATGGAGCCTGAAGTTAGCCAGATAGCCTTCGAACTACTTTTTCTCTGCAATTGCATAGTAGACGAATGTTGCTTTAGTCAATCTCCAGTTTAGTTTATGAATTGAACATTTGACTTACAAGCATTATAGATGCCCTTTTGGTAGCTCAGTAACCTCCCAAGATCATTCCTCTGTACTTTTCTCTTTACTGTCCATCATAGCTCAGCTTAACTCACTGAAATCAGCTGCAATTTTGAGCCAAAACCCACCTCAGTTGTGCTCCCTGGACCATCGCACTGTCTATCACTGTCAACCAGTATGCATCGCACTTCTCAAGTGTAGCAGGTGTGATTCATACTTTTTTCTGTGAAGCCCAGGTGCGATGACTGACTGAGCCTATTTCCTTTCTTGGAATTTGGGGTTTTTGTCCTTGTTTTCAGTTTTGTTTAGTTGTTTTGCTGCTTATGAACAACACCTCATTATTGAAGCCTACTTGCATCACATATATCAGCCTCCATTGATTAGGATTAGTAAATGTTTTTATGTACTTTTCCATCATTTAAAATCCTTTGTCGAAAATTTGCTTGAATCAATCTGTCGTTTTGGTACAAAAAGTGTCGTAACTGTCGTTTTGTGTCAAAAAAGAGAAGTGTCGTAAGTCTTCCTTCTGCGAATAGTCGATTGAAATTTTTGTCATGTATTTGATTTGATTTGTTGTTATTTGAAGTGTTGAAATCATTTTCTATTCAAAATTCAAAAGTGTCATTTAGTATTCCTTTCTATTTTGAAAAACGAAATTGTTGAAATGTCCCTTTGAAAGAAATATTTCAGATCTTTGCTATACTTAGTTTTCCTTTTTGGAATTTTTCACATTAAGGGGAACGAAAAACAAATACATGCATTTGCATTTGCATTTAGACTGTGTGCAAAAAATGATTTAGGAAAAATGCGTTTAGTGTGTGCTCTTTACTCTTTGTTTGAAAGGATCGCATTTTTCTTTCCCTAGTAGCTAGGATTAAATTCATTGACCAAAATAAACCACGATTGTTTATCATTGTAGATTTCATTTTTAGGAATTTCAAATCAACATCACGTGGTGAACCATTGAAAGGCAAACTTTTAAACAAGATCAACTCTAAAATAAATCTTAATGAACCTAACAATGATTTGGAACCTAACGCAACACATCTAGAGGTCTAGGCTAGATAAGTGTTCCAGCGTCGTAAAAACTATCATTTTCATCGAAGGTCGGGTGATTCCTCCTCTTTGATATGAGAAGTGCTAGAACAGATTTGTGCACCCCATACCGTCGCTTATATATTGGGAGACCACAATAGGTTTATATCCTTTATCCATAGGAAGTCGTGTCTGTCGCCCTATCGATCGCAATGCACTGAACACAGCATTTAGGAAGATTGCCTGCTGTACATAAGTCCTTGTTAATTTCTCTTTACTTTATCACCAAGGTGTATATTGCAGTTTTGCGATTGGTTTGGTAATCCCTCTGTCTAGATTTCCAGATTTGTCACTTTCATTCCTTTTTGACTCTTTAAAAGAAAAGGTCCATCTGAGCACTTGTCACTTCAGGCTCATTAAAAATCGAAGGGGACTAGAGTCATCTTTAGCTTTTTCTCAACTCTTCAAAATTGAAAAATCGAAGTTGTGTCAAAGTGTCATTAAAATTTATTTAATTCGGAATAACATTTTTCCCCTTAATTTTGAGTTGACCAAGTAATCTGCAATCGTGGAAGAAAGTCAATCAAAACCTCGTTGCTCGTGGAGACTAGCGAGTCAACCGTCTTTGGCTCCAGAAATGAAACCATTCCAGGAAAAATGGTCTCGTTTAACTGAGTCCAATTCATCTGGTTTATTTGGAACTTTTGTTTCAACATCGTCAGAGACTACAGTTACTCTGATCATTTTTGGTACATTTTCCTTTAGAGAAGAAGTTCCGCAGTTACAAGAGGACATTAGAGCTGATCCTAGTGCAATGGTAGACACTTCTATACCTGAAACAACTCTAGAGATTGAATTTCACTCACCTAAACATCTGGAAGTTGAGTTCCAGAATTTAGAAGGTGTCACCCCTCTGGTATCTGTCACTGCAAGAGCTATACCTTCTTCGGCTCCAGAAATATTTTACGGACCTGACGGTCTACCTCTTCCACCTGGACTGATTACTATAGAGGAGATAGTAGAGGATACTCCATCCAATAACCCATTACATTTTGGGATTGGGATTCATCTGTATCCTTCCACTCCCGAAGTTGGTTTTTTTAATCATCCTTCATCGCAAGTTCCTGTCGAATTGCTAGGAAATCTTTTGGATAGATTAAACATGTTTGAGCAACCATCAACATCTCGGACTGTGTCATCTGATACAACTACAACAGAACTTCTTGTTGCTATTCCTACAACATTTGCTAGTATACCAACTGTCCTAGCTAGTTATCAATCACTCACTGGAGTCCACTTAGGGACTGTTTCGACGACATGGTCTGCTCCTATTTATTCATTCGGAATCCCATCTAGTATTTCTTATGTTGAAACTCAGAAAATTGATCCTTCATGCCAGTATCAATTTGGGCAAACCAGTCTTGAAAGACTGATTTATCCTTTGAACACTGGACTACCACCATATGGAGGGAAATATGCTTTTTCATTGTTCCCTCCCGGAGAACAACCATATGAAAATTCACAACAAAATTCAGGCCAAACTAGAATTACATCTAGTGGTTGGGTACCAATACTACCTCAACAACCAAGGGTGGCATATTCAATGAAACTGATCCAACCTTTGTTGAATATTCCCACTAAACCTACTATTGTGACTGTGTCACAAGTACAAGCACTTCCTGTTGTATGTCAACCTCAAGTCTCTCAGGTTGCAATAAAACAGCCTCTTGTCTCTATGGCTCAATCACAACCTCTGATTAGTGCTTCTTTACCTGGAATGACTCAAGCTCAAATGGGTATTATCACTCCACATCTTGGTCAATCTTCTAGTATTGGGCAATAGAAAATGGTCCAACAACCATGGCTGGTACAATACCAACAACCCTAATTCCAGCCAACCTACTAAAGACCTGAGCAACAAGGCTTTGTGGGTAATGGACAACCACATTTTCAAAACAATTATCAACAACCACACTATACTGGTTATGTCCAACAACCTTATCAAAGTTACTAGCATCAGATACATTATGCTGGTATGCCAAGACCCACTACTCAGGCAATCCCATCTTATCCTGGGTATGCTTCACCTAACCTAAATCAACAGTTTCCTTTTGTAGCAACTCTGGAATTACCAGATTTGAATCGGCTGACAAATGATCCAATTTCATACGCCCCTTGGTGGCTAGCGATTCCTCATAAACTTCCCTCCGATATTCCTAAATTAAATGGAAATTCAGGTGAAGATCCATCGAATCACGTAATGACTTTTCATTTGTGGTGCTCATCCAACACCCTGAATGATGATTCGATTAGGCTTCGCCTTTTTCAGAGAACGCTCACTGGTCCGACAGTAAAATGGTATATTGAATTGCCTAGAACTTCATTTGATAACTTCAATGCCCTTGACACTACTTTTCTAACCCACTTTCAGTTACTCATAAGGTACGAAACAGGAACATAACTCCTTACCAACTTTAAACAGACCATGGCTACTCACATATCTGATCATATTCATGAGTGGTGACACCGTTGTCGAATGGTAAATATGTATGTTCCTGATCAGCTTTTAGATGAGTGGTTTATTAAGTCCTTATTACCATCTATAACTGAGGATGTGGCAAAAGGAGGAGTTGTCACTGAAGAGCAAGTCATTGCTCGTGCATAATATTTAGACTTGATCTATACTCAGTCAGGCACACTCTACAACAAAATTCTTGACGCTCCCAGTCCAAAATTTTCTATTCCTCCCCCTCCTAAATCGAACAGGGACTCTCACGTTGGTGATGGCATGATTGGTACCTCAAGCACGCAAACTGCAAAGGCTCCATCTGGTAAATCCCTTGCAGTTTCTAGTCAAAAAGCGAATGACGAACCTCCTGCCTTGGAGATTAATGTCGTGTCATCCGACGACGGAAAGAATCCAAAGCAACTAGGGGACAAGAAGAAAGGGAAAAATAATAAGAAGAAATAGGAGAATTTAACTCCTTAAAAATTTTCTGAAAACCCTACTGGGCAAAAGAAACCTCGCATTCCATGATACATATGTAACAAGGAGCATTGGATGAAAGATTGTCCACATTGAGCTGAGGTCGCAAAAGTTTTAAAGACTTCAAGTACCTTAGTGGTGTTAACTGATCCGTTTCCAAACCCAGAAACTAATCTGGTTGCTATCAATCATGCTTCCACATCCCAAGTTCTTACGTTGTCCATCTCAAAACAGAAAAATGATGCTTTGATATTGACAAGGAACAAAGATTATGGGAATCCACCATTGTTAAACAATAAGGCTAAAGATCAACCTAGTAGTTCGACGATGACTTCGCCAGAAGTTGTTCCACCCGTTATTCCTGAATTAACTATAAAGCCGCCAAAGGCAGTCATACATAAATTGATGATTAATCCTCGTGCTCGATCTACACAAAATTATAATACAGTGGAGGACCTGGCTCAATCACCATCCTCTATGTCAACACTTGAAGTACTGCAGAATTGCCCCTCCCAAAAGCAAGCTTTGTTATCAGCAATAGGTGGGATTGATCCAGCGGATTCCAATATTGTGGTCTTTAACCATAAAGGATATGCACCTCAGTTACCAGCCCAACTCGCTTTACTTATACAGGTAAAAGCCCTCAATAAAACTATTCATCAAAGGATCATTGATGAGGGGGCATCTACCTATATTATGTTGATGAGTTGTTGGAAAACTCTAGGTTCACCACCCTTGTCACGATCATTGACAGCATTAAAAGCATTCGATGGAAGAACATACACACCATATGGTATTTTAAGTAACTTGCAAGTTGAACTGGGGGGCAAGACAGTAGAGATTGAAGTCGAGGTCATTGATGGAAACCTTGACTACAATACCTTACTGGGAAGGCCCTGGATTTATGCTATGGTTGTCGTTGTGTCTACATATTTTAGAAAGACTGCATTTCCCTTCCAAGGTGGAATTACAATCGTTGACCAACTAGCCCTCTTTCCTAACAGTTCACAAGTTGTTGGAAGCATTCCATTGATCCATGGAAGTTCTCAATCGCTTCAAAATTTCGAAGTAGGTCTCCTAAAAGACCCTTCCTTAATGGGTACTTTTGCCCTCTTGCCTTCAACTGGTCTTGCGGAAGTGGCCACGGTGGAAACCTATCATATGATCTCTTCTACATCGTCTAAGATTAAGAAGAACTCCGACCATTTTGATAGTGTGGATCACCGTGAGGTGTTGCCCCCAAGCCCCGTAGAATCTTTGTAGCAATCAATTTTCTAGGCTTGGGTGACAAACCCGAATCAACACTCAACGAGTGTTTGGATAGATAGGTATCTAGAGTATGGTACCTGTTCCGATCCTTGGTCTCATATACACTCTACAGACAAAGGAATCATTCAGTCAATGATGATAGGAGAGACGACATGGGAAGATTACCACCATCGTTACCACCTTCAAGATAACAATGAAGATTATTCAGGCGACCTTAATCATCCTTCAGTTTTTGATTTTCTATCAAATACGGTAAATACAGTGGATTCCGAGCGAAATCTGTCCAATATTGAAGAAGCTATCGCCATAATATCTCGACCAAACCTAATGTTGTAGAGAATATTCATGTTGGCAAAACTTGTTCTCCATCAGAACTAGAAATTTACTGCACTCTCTTTTGTGAATTCATAGATGTCTTTGCATGGTCATATGAAGAAATGCCAGGCATTGACTCGAGAATCATTGAACATGAAATCAAGATGTACCCAGATGTCAAACCAGTACGACAACGGCTTCGACCTGTTCACCCGAAGAAAGTCGCTGCCATTAAGGCAGAAGTTGAAAAGATTTTGCATGCTGGTTTCACTTACCCTGTTCCTGTGATGAAAAAGCAAGGAACAATTAGAGTGTGTGTCAATTATAGGGATGTAAATCAAGCACGTCCAAAGGACAACTACCCTACAACCTTCATTGACCAGATAATTGATGAATGTGCCGGATGCGAAATCCTTTCATTCATGGATGGATTTTCTGGGTACAACTAAATCAATATCCGCCCATAAGACCAATTGAAGACTGCATTTATATGTCCATGGGGCACATTCGCGTATCGTAAATTACTGTTTGGTTTGAAGAACACAGGGGCAACTTTTCGGAGGGAAATGAACTACACCTTCCATGACATCAAGCACATCATTCAACCATATCTCAACGATCTACTGGCTCATTGTAGGTTTTAACCCCATACAGAAATTACCTGCATACGAATTCTAAAACACAGAAAATAAACAATGCAAGATCATAACACATAAAACACATATACACAGAGATTTTCCCGTGGATCCCAAAACCGGGACTACTAGCTTGATTTTTCATTATGTTCCTTTCAATTTTACAATACATATTTATACATGAAGAAGCATCTAATACCATGGACCAAAAACCATCACATCCAATATCATGGACCGAAAACCATCACGTCCAAAAAACATGTGCGAAATCATGCACAAAACCATAGGTGGGTCTGCCCAACCTAACATAGGGTTGAAAACTAAAATTTTAAAGTGGGGTTATGGGTGCCCTTCAAACCCCCTATTAATTGCGTGGAAAGAATATAACACAACCCAACATTCTCCCACTTGTTGTTTTCTTTCGACAGGGGGCCACAAGAGAGCTCAGTCATTTTTCCAGCCCTGAAACGCCCATTGTTTCTCTACACCAGGAGAACTTCTCATAGCTCACAAATTTTGTCAATGCATCTGCAGTATTCTTCAAAGTGTCCACCTTTACCAGCAACACCTTTTTGTCTTCTATCATATCCCTCACAAAGTGATACTGAACATCAATGTGCTTTGTCTTTAAATGATAAGCAGGGTTCTTTGCCAAGAAAATTGCACTTTGGCTGTCAGAGTCTATCCTTATAGCTCCCTATACTAACCCCATACTTGAACACAATCTCTGCAACCAAACTGCTTCCTCGCTTTCATGAGTGGCTGCCATGTATTCTGCCTCTGTAGTTGATAGTGCCACTACAGATTATTTCTTACTCATCCAACTGACTGCACCTACAAATAGGTTAAACACATACCCACTTGTAGATCTTCCCTGATCCAGATCTCCAGCCCAGTCTAAATCAACAAAGCCGCAGATATCCAACACTCTGTCCAATCTTGGTCTTCCTTGGTAGCACAAACCATAATCACTAGTGCCACGCAAATACCTGAAAACCCGCTTCACTGTTGTCCAGTGCTCCTTCCCTGGTTTTGACATAAACCTGCTCAATACTCCCACTGCATGTTCAATGTCTAGTCTAGTACAGAACATGGCATACATGAAGCTACCGACTGCACTTGCATATGGAACACGGGACATGTCCTCTTCCTCTTCTTGTGTCTTGGGACAATGTTCAGCAAGTAACCTGACACCTACAGGAATAGGAACCTTCATCGGTTTACTATCCTGCATATTAAACCTCTGCAATATTGTCTCAACATACTTCCTCTGGTTTAACTAGAGCTTCCTCTTTGCCCGATCTCTTTTAATTTCCATGCCCAGAATATAGTTTGCAGCACCGAGATCTTTCATGTCGAATTTGAAGGACAATTGGGTCTTCAAATCCTAGATAATTTCTTTGTCATTTCCAACCAACAACATATCATCCACATGCAAGACCAGATAAATAACATGGTCACCAGTTAATTTAAAATACACACAGTGATCTACTTTGCTTCTGGTGAAGCCAAG